>MQRK01192166.1:519-10585 GCA_001938485.1 Girardia tigrina | reverse complement strand
GACCGCGACCGTTGCTGCCTAGGCTAGGGAACCAAGGAGCCAATCAGAAGCGTTTCTAAGGTGATCGCGACCGTTGCCGTGGTAACCGTGACCGTTGCCGTGGTAACCGTGACCGTTGCCATGGTAACCATGACCGTTGCTAAGGTGATCGCGACCGTTGCCATGGAAACCCCGCGCGGTAACTGGTTACGTAACCATGGGGAAAATGAGGGTTCTCCCTCACCCCCCCCCCGGGGGGGGTGAGGGAGAACCCGCATTTTTCCCCTACTGCTGGTCAGATAAAATAATGATTCAAAGATTACCTTTGTATCTGAAAGGTGCAGCTCGTGAAGCTTTTAATCAAATTGATAAACGTACAGTGGGTAAGTGGTCAAGAATAAAGGATGCCCTTGCTGAAAAATTAATCAGTGGAGATATCGGACGAATTTTACGAAAGAAATTCTGTACAAGAGTGCAAAATAGCAATGAATCAGTTAGTGAATTCGCTTTTCATCTATCTCCGCTAGTAGAAAAAGCTTTTGACGAAAAGAAAAAGTGGTCGGAACAAACAAATAAACTTGTAGAGGATCAATTTTGGTCTGGAACTCAAAATCACTTAAAAGCAGCACTGAGTCTGGTTGAATATGAAAATTTTGATGAATTAGTGAAAAAGGCTATGAGAATTGAAATGAATTCAAACATTGGTCAAGCTCGCCCACTTTTTACGACTGAAATGAAATCGTTTGAACGTCCACCCAAATCAATTATAAAAAGAAGTGAGTCTGAAGAGGAAAGTGATGGTTATGTTTCTCCAAGAATGCAAAGATCCCAACAACCAGATGATAACAGAAGGACAAGAAATCAATATTTCCAGAATAACAACAAAAACAACGGAAACAGAAGTCCTAAGTTCACCAGATCAAACAATTTCCAACAAAATGATCACCAAACATTTAGAAATGATCAAAAACATTTTATCCAAAGAATTCCAAGATGTAACATATATAATTGTAACAAAGTTGGTCATCTTAATAATCAATGTTGGTTTAAACAACAATCAAATCCACCAAATATTAAAACTTGTTTCAATTGTGGTAAACATGGTCACACATCGAATGTTTGTAGATCTAAAACGAAATCGTTAACACCGTCACCGCAACGTGACAAAGTAAATTTAAAAGGCCAAATTCAATGTGAAAAGTGCAAAAATTACGGACATGTTGCAAGATCATGTAGATCCAATATAAAACAGTCATCACCATCAATTTTAAAGAAACAAATAAAATTCCACGATAAACCTGTCGATGTTGGCTGTGTATCTTCAGATGATGATAGTACTAATGCTATAAAATATGAATTTGATGAGTTAAAAACTCAATTTGACAGATTATCTGCTAGAGTAGATGAAACGTCTAATAAAACATCTATGGTTAATGGATTAAAATGTAAGAAAATTAAAAGAAAATTAGATCAGTCAAATGTTGAAGAAATTAAACAGAAACAAAGTTGTTCAAAAATTGATGATTTAAAAATGGATAAACTTAGAATTAGTATAAATCGATTATCAAATCAAATAGAGTTAAATAAAGAAAGTACTAAGAAAGTATATAATTATGCAGCAAAGATTGCAGGAATGGAAGTTACTACAGAGAAAACTGCAAATTTATTAAAACTGTTATCAAATTATTTACATGATAATGACAATTCAAAAAATAAAATAAAGTTATTGATGAAAAATCTTGGAAAAGAATTAAGACAGATTTTAATATTAGAAAAACTTGAAATTATGATTAATAGTTGCGGAAGAGAAGTTACTATGGTAGATTTATCACCTCAGAGTAAGGTTAATGATTTAAAAGATTTTATAGTAAATAAAATGGAAGTTGAAAATTTTATTTTGATCTTTAACAATCAAGTATTGGAACATGATGAATATTTAATGGATTATGGAATATTACCTTCGTATATTAATAATGTGGAAGTTAAAATACAAGAAAAAGATATTGAAAAGAAATATGAATTAGAAACTGAAATGCGTATAAAAGATGTTGCACTGAGATTAATTAATGAATTTAAATGTGATTATCTGGATGGTGAATACATTATTAGTTTATTAAAGGAAATCGATACGTTTACGGTATCTGAAAGATTAATTCATTTAATTAAACCTTTGTTGGTAGCTCAAATGCACAAAAATACAAAATTTCGTTCTAACATCATGGATCTTCTAAAGAAATTTTCGAAGTATCTTCATAAAGAAAATTCAAATGTATCAAAAATATTTTTAGCATTAAATATTCCTGACAATCGTATTGTTCATGTAGCTGAACATTGGTGTATTAAAGTTAAAAACCTTAGAGAAAAAGTAAAACGAATACTTGACAACTCTGGAACAATTAAATTATTTTACAGAAATCAAGAATTAGAAGATGAGGATTACGTTTATGATTATGGTATTTTAGATGGTGAAATAAATCAAATTCAAGTGATTTTAATGGGAAAAATATATTAATGATTTTGATAAAAATTTTATGGATAATAATGTTATGAGGAATAGTAATGAAATTATACCAATGATCACCGAAAATGAGATAAAAAGTGAATCAGAAGTGCCTCTGGAGAGTATTGATGATGAGGAAATTGGTAATAACATGAAAAGAGAAAGTATTTTTGAAATCCAAGAACCATTGACTCCAAGAATTGATAAATCATTTTTACAAAAAGATATGAAAAATATTGATAATATTAATAATGACAAAACATGTATTTAACAAAGAAAAAACTTCTAAATTGTGGTGGTTTACTTTAATCTTATTTATTAATCTTGGAATGAATCAAACACAAGCTCTTGTAGCGTATGATTGTTCTCAGACTGAAGTCGGAAAAATTTGTTCTCTTCTAGATGTAGCAGAATGTTCAGAAGCTTACCCGTTACATATTCAAGAGAAAACAAATTTTTTGTATCATCTATATCAGGAATCTGGATTTCGTAGAGCTAAAGTGAGAGAATGTATTGTGAAAAGAGCAACTTATATTTATCATTGTGGAAAATGGAGTCATACTTCTATTATCAAGATAAATGCAATTCCCAGACCTGTGAAGATATTACCTGAAAATTGTGAAGCTGCGTTTCAAACGAAAGAATTAAAAATTGATGAAACTTTAAAACTCGCAGCTAAAGAAGGAGCAATTATGAGAGAATCAGTTGTTAGAAAGGGAGTGATAGAAGTAAATGGTGACTGTGATTTACTCCAACTGATTTACTCCTAGCTGACTTACTCCAACTGATTTACTAGCTGATTTACTCTAACAACGGTATCCAAATGACTTAGAAAGTTCTTTTTCGGAAGAGCTACAGCATTTTAGACTTTTCATTCAAAATTTCATTAAAAGTAAAAATCAATAATAATAAATATTAATTTCCCTATTAATTAATTACTAAAATTTTAAAAATTGCTTTGGATATTTATACCCAAAATTTATAAATATTAATATAATTAAAACTATAATTAAAATATATTTAAATTTTTATCAAATTTTATCTTTTGCACTTTACGTGCTTTATTTTTTTACTTTGCACATTTAAGTGCTTTTTTTAATTTATCTTTAAATGGCGCTTCGGCTTTTCTTGCTAACTTTAAATGCCGTTTCGGTTTTTCTTGTTATCTCTTTTTTGTTATCATGTTGATAAGTGCATGCACCAATTTGACAGATGCATTCATATCGCTTTTTGCTTTATGCCCATCTAATTTTTATTTACTGTACTGATTTCCCAAATAATAATTTTCGTTTTCTGAAATTGACTACACTGTAAGGTTTTCCAAACGCTGGTAAGTTTAATTTTAACTGCACAGAACTTTAATCAATCTCTGTTTTGCAGCCGACTTTTGTGCACTTGTCAAACTCAGTCAACCTTCATCCAAGTGGTGTTATTGGATCTTTGATCGCGACGATAGCAGATGAATTGATGATTTACTGACTAAAATGACAATAATGATATCATAATATAGATGAGTGATAATACTCAATTTTGTTTATAATACTATTATTGTTATTCTTTATTTCTTTTTATTGCTTTTCCTTTTACCTACATGGGACCCTAACAAATTCATCGCTGATTTTATCCTTATTTAAATTCCATTTCTCTCATTTGGTGATTGACTCATTTCAAATTTCGCCAATGTGGGAGATTGTTTAAAGATCAAACCATCCGTCCTCTTTTTTGGTATGCGCACCCCCGGTGGATCAAACATAAACACTTAAGGAAAAAATATCCAATGACTATGGATAAAACTGGACAGTTACCCTTTCAACCTTCATTGTCGCTGCCTTCGATCTCAGCTTCCAAGCATGAAGATATTTGGAAATTATTATTATTAAGAACACCAATATGTGTTTTCGAACATTTATTTTCAATACAATTTAAATTGTCCTTTAGACAACTCTCAGCAGAGCTTTCAGAATTTGACATGGTTCTAAATTGATAAATTTTGTTAATGTTTTTTAATAATCAACTATTAGAACAAATTCTCATTATTTTCAGATTTTATTTTTAAAGTTCTAATTTTATAATTTAGTAATAATTTGATCTACATATTAATTTTATTTTAAAAATGATTGTTATTGTCCAATCATAAATTTTGTCCCTTAAGAGGACCGTATTTCTTTCAAAGCTGTTGGCATTCTTAGCCAACTCTGCCGACAGCAGTAGTTTCACTCCCACCTGGATCTCTCTGCTCGTGATCGTCGACTTCTTGTTGTAGTGCGCAAGCCGACTGGCCTTGCTCGTGATCCGCTCGATCACATCGATCACGAGACTTTTCATGATCTAAATGGCCTTGCCGAAGATGCCAGTGTCTGGGTGCACCTGCCGCAGCCATAATTTTATCCTTTGTCTTTCTTCTTTGATTTTCGATTCCTCATTTTTGACAATCTCGATTCTGCTTTTCTTAGATTCTTTTTCTTCTTTTACGAACATTTTAAGATTGTTTTTGAAGAAGAACGATAACACAACTCCCATTCCGGTACCGACAAGTGTTTCAATGAAACCATCCAACAGATAACGATCGACTTTCATTCCCAATTCCTCATCGATTTTAGAAATCATAATACAATCGCAATTCGTTTTACTAGAAAGTAAAATTAAAATATTACTTTAATCGATTTTCATAGACTTTATTAGATAACAATGACAATCAATCATTAATTCGTTTAAACAAACGAAAGAATCTAAACGATTTAAAAATTATTAATATACATATATAATACATATATAATTATATACAACGTTTATTTTATATAATTATATAAAAATAAAAATTCTTTTTACTTTTTCGATTTGAATGAAAATTTTAATTCATTCCGAAACAATGATTTTATGTAAAGGAAAGCATTTATTTAATCAATTTAAAAATTAGTTAAAAGTTATTTACTTTAAATAAATTTTTAATATTAAATTTGAAACGATTTTATATTTTTAAAGTTTTTTAAAAATCTTATGCTATAATTTAAAATGTAAATTATGCTCAAATAAATATTCATCGTGAACATCCAAAATATCAATTTTCTATCTGGGTGGGAGAAACACATTTCCAAATACTAAACTCAACATACAAAATTCAACATACCAATTTCAATATACCAAATTTAATATATTCCTCGCAATTATATTTAGAGAAAAGGACGAATGCAATCACTACAGCATGTGTAACTGCAAACATCAAGTGCTCCTCAATGCAATCGCTTGAATTTAAACACATCAGAAAAAAACATCTGTCCAAAATCTCTCAACGTGTCAACCACAATTCTTTGGAATATCATGAGGAGGGAAATTTATTTGTAACGATAACAGGCGAGCAATGGCCACAAACCTAAAGAAATCCGTATAGGACGAAAACCATAAAAAAATATAAAAACTTTTAATATATAATAAATATTATTGTTCAATTACTAGTAATATTGTTGTTAAACGTACTGATGTTTGGTCAATGTCATTTATTTATTTATTTTCCCATGTTTTATATTAGATTGCTCTCTCTATGTATTCATGGAATTTAGTAACCACTTTTTGAAGTTTTTTTACTCAATTAATTTTTCCAAAACTTTGCACACTTACTCATTTTTGATTACAATAAATGATTATGTGAAAATTTGATCAAAAAATTAATTAAGTTAACTAAATTTCAATTTTCTGTTATCCATACATTTTATAATGAACGACAATAAATTATGTTATTGATAAGATCTAACGAAAATTAAAAGACAGATTTCACATTAGTATTGTTGCGATTAATTACAATAATTGTTTACGAGATTTTTTTTAATAACAAATAATTTATTTATATATTATTTTATTTCTTAAAGTGTACGGAAAACATTGTAACGATTGCAAGTTATGCGGATAAATTTGAGAGTTTTCTTCTCCATCAAGCATTTAGACCAGTGAGACAGGGTACTTTCTTTTTTTATAATTAATGTTCTTTAATATTTAATAATACATATATGAGTTTTGAATTGTGGCCAGACGAAATTGTCCGTTCAGCTGGTATTCTTTTTATAAATTTTAAATAAATTTAAATTATTTTAATATTAAGAATCGGAAAAGTAAGTTGTTTTGTATTTTAAATGTATTATTTTAGATTGTAACCAATCAAAAATATTTGAATAACTTTAATATAATGTATCGGCTTTCTCCAAAAATAAGACCGGGTCTTAAGATCGAAAAATTGTAAATTTTTTAGAATTTTAAAAAATCTGAAATTAAGACCGGTCTTAATTTTAGAGATGGTATTTAATATTGATAAATAAAATTTAATGTTTTAATATATATATATATATTACCTAGAACTGATAATGGCATTTTTAATAATAATGAAAACAAAGGCCATTTTTGAATATTAAATTTATTCACAATACATACGCGTTTCACCATTTCGGCATCTTCAGTGCAATGAAATAAAGTTATTAGTTGCTATTTATATAGCTGAAAAACTATTACATTATACGTGTCAAAAACATGATTTTTTTTCATTATTATTTTTTAAAAAAAAGTATTTTAATGATATTTTAAAAACTTTAATATGACTAGATGAATCACCTTGAACGTTTAAGCATGGTTTATGATGCTTTATTAACAATGCTTCGGCAATAATCCTTTCATAATTTGTTTCAAAATTATTTAAAATCACTCTAAAATCTTTATTGTAATCCATAAGATCCTTTAATATGGCTCAAAATCGAACTATTTCTACTCTACTGAGTATGTTCAGCAATTCTAATGCGGAAATGACGACTTGTCTCTCCAATGCACAAGGATTCACACTTGTAACATTTGATTAGCATGTTTTTGAGACGTATGATGAAATAGTTTATCAACTATATAAACTGTTAATTATATATATCAGTTGTTATTTATAAATGTAAATGTAATATTAAGCTACAAAATATAATCAGACAGATAAATTTTATTTTTAATTTATAAATAATGCATTAAAAGTTCTTCATTACTTTTACATTCTTCGATTGAAATTGAATTAATCTCGTTAGAGTCATTATTACAATATAAAATATTGACCAGTTTTCTTTTCTTAAGCTTACACAATCTAATATTTCACATAAACAAAAGCTTTCAGTGATCATAACGCGAGGGATTAGATTAAATGCAATTAAAATAGAATCTAAAATAAATTGTCAAGATAGTTTTTGTCATTAACTAGATTTTTAAAACATTTTGGCTATTGATAAAACATTCATTCCATTGATTTTTGATAGAAGATTTAAATGATGCATTAATAAGTACATTAATAAGTGGTAGTAAAAATGAAGTCATTCTTGGTATTATAAATGCTATCTCGGTATTTTCTTTAATAATGAATCTTCACTCCCTCTTTTTATGTGCGGCAAATGAATCGAGCAAAAGTAATGTCTTATTAGGGTCCAGTGGTATTAAAACATGTTTTAATCCACATGTTCCTCAGTTTAGTATTCTTTATATCAGATTTACTGGTACAAACAAAGATATTCTTTGGGTTATAACTTTTATAATTACCATGGCTTTTAAAATTTTTCAGAATTAAGAACACCTAATGCGACTGGTCATATTGAAAGCTTTTCTCAATCTATCTCAGCAAAACTTGTGATCTTCTCCTCCAAAGCTTGATATGTTGTTAGCAAATCCTAGTTGATGAATGCTTTCACCATCATTGTTTGAATCGATTCTTTAATTTGCCTGATTTAGAAAATCTTTCACAATATGATATGAATTGATCCACATCTTCGCTTTAGTCGAATATTTTGGTTGCCAGATTATTGATTATACTGTATGTGGTTGCCATGTAAGGAGCTTGCATGGTCAACCAAACTCATAATAATTCCACAATACTTTATTTTTAACAACTTAAAATTTCCGCCTTTGGAATATTTAAACAAATTTATTTCAATAGGATGTTTATAATAATATTTGGAATCCATAATTATACTGTGGTGGGGACATTGATCCGGAAGGGACGCATCAACGACCACTTAATTGTGCAGAGTGCGTAAGGCTCCACACGCTTGATGGATCCGCTTCCACGGATGAGGTGGGTCACCGTCGGGTCGTAGGGGAGAGTGACTACCGCAGGACAGCGGTCGCAGTCGCCGTGTCGTCTGATTCGCCAGAGGCCCAGGTGTTCGAGCTCCGGAGAAGTGCCACTGGGTGGGGCTAGTACCGACAACGTGTTGAGTTGCGGCGTAAAGAAGGTGTGTGCTCCAGCCGAGTTCGATTGGGCCGATTCACCATGAGAGACTAGAGTTCCAGTTTGTGACAATTCTCATGTCGAATAATTATCCATCAATCCCGTCGACAATACAGAAAATTGTAGAACAGTTAATGAAAAGTGCGGATTTTAGAAACAAAGATAAAACGATTCGTCGAAAACCATTTATTTATCATTTTAAATTTCCCACTTATTTTTTATCATTTCACTCTTTCAGTTATTCGAACAAGAGTTTTTTACACTATCAATTATAATTTTTATTAAAATTGTTTATTGTAATGATTTTATTCAGCTTTTTGTAATCGACGGCACTAGATATACTATACATAAATGATAATATTAGGTATATAAATAATGATATACATTATTTATCCTTACACCCTTGACATAAAAAAAATTGGTTAGCCTCGGTATACATTGTACTAACAAACGCTATTTATTAAAGTGTTTCTTGACCTGTTTGAATATATTTTCTTCTCATTTTGTTGTCTTTTATTTTATCTATTTTAAACATGTGGTCCATAAATAAATTAAGAGCAACTTTACTTTAAATTTTTATTAATTATCTGAAGTTTGCGCTTTGTATTTATTAAAAATAATACTTTTTCAGAAAAAATAAATCATCCCATCCTTTAGATAAATGGGCTAATATTAAAGGTTAATTTTTATAAAATAATTATATATCATTTATTATATCATTTCTAACAATAGCTAAGTTGATAAGCACGAGTTCCTCAGATGATTCCAATTTCATGAGTGAAAGCAGAATCGGAACAAATTTGCCTTCGTCATCTGAATAATTATAAAATTATAAAATGAATGATCAACCTTACTGAGAAATGTTTTAATTTTGTTATTTTGAATTAAATTCATTCAATTTATTTATATTATATTTAATTGTTTAATGAATAATTTTATTGGTGATATATCCAGTGCTGAATTTAAGAAGATTTAGATCCGAAGCTGAAACATTAAAAACCCGATAATTAATTGTATTTAGTAAATGTAAATAATATATACCTATGTTGAAAACAGGTTTGCTTATTGTTGAGGTAATTGTAACATTGTTTCAATATGATATAATATATAATATCATAATATACAAAATACAAATTACTTTTACACACACATATATATATATATATAGTAGGGGAAAAATGGGGCTTCTCCCCACAAGGGTCGTAATTAGTTACCGTGGTTGCCATGGCAAATGTCGCGGTTACCATGGCAACGGTCGCGATCACCTTAGCAACGGTCGCGGTTACCATGGCAACGGTCGCGATTACCATAGCAACGGTCGCGGTTACCATGGCAACGGTCGCGATGTCCCA
>MQRK01192154.1:23294-34045 GCA_001938485.1 Girardia tigrina | reverse complement strand
GGATTTTGTAAGTTTTTTCTTGATCACTTTATACCCTGCAGTACTAACACGATTTTTGTAACATTAGTACTAACATCCATCTGTAAGACCGAATTCAGAGAATGCTATTTTATTCATACACTTTTTATTTGTTGAAGTCATACACCCCGCAAGACCACATCGACGAGGGTTTTGCGATGATTTGATGAGAATAATAAGTTTTCGTTCGGGATAGGATAGAGTAAGAGTTAAAAATGATTTAGTTTGTAATGACTTGCAATTATAAGTAAGTAAGTATTTTTAGTAAGGTAAAATTATTATTTTAAATACTACAGGGTTAGGGGTTAGGGAGTAAAAATTCTTTACTTGGAATAAAAGGTTAGGGGGTTATTCTAAATTAACGAGAAGCAAAATAGATCAGGCGCGTAGCCAGGGGGGTGATTGGGTGAATTTCCACCCCCCTGATAAAATGCCCCACTTAGTCTCGATCATCTTTTTTATTTCTATGCAGACAATTTAAACGGAACACTTCAGATGTTCTAAGAAGAAGTTGAAATGTGGCAGAAAAGATTGAAAGATTTCGCCGAGGAGCCAAAAACAGCAATACACCACCTTAAAAAATGCCCACAACAATTGTTCCCGAATGTTTTTACATTACTAAAAATATACAATGTGATTTCTGTAACGACTGCTGATATCGAACGATCATTCAGTAAGATGAAACAACTCAAAACCGATGACAGAAATACCACAGGAGAGGAAAGACTCAATGGAATCTATTAAAAGAGCCTATTAAAATCAGACAATTATATCTTTGAATAATAATCAAAATTAGTCGCTCAAAAACAATTCTTGTGTTTGCGTTCTCCTTAAACACACCAATTTATCAGCGATACATATCATTCAAATTACCGGAAATTTATCCTCGTTAAACATCAATCCTTCCATATTTCAATCCTTCGTGATTCATATTGTAGAATAAATTATTTTTTTGAAATTTTTCAGTCAATTCAATCTCTTACAATTTTCACTTACTCTCGTTCTCATCTATTCTAAAGACGCAAAATTGTTCGAGGAATATTGAAGTGATTTTCATCGGTACCTTCCAGGATTGTTCACGTAAGACTTGATAACCATTCAATTTTTTATCTATTTTTCCTCCACAATTTTTATTCCAATCGATTATTGTCCTTCTCTTTGACCCTATACAAATTTACCTTTCCCATAAACCACTGATTTTTATTATTTGTGTAATAATATAGTTATTATTCATTTTTACTTTATTTTTTATTCATTAAATCATAATCCCATAAGAGAATTTCATTGAACAATTAGACAGTGTTTAGTTAAGCCCCCTTAAGGCGATATTTCGATACATTTTATGACCACGTCTATGTCCAGATAGACAATAGAGATCGTTAAGCTTTCTGAAGTTTATATTATTGCACCAATTCCTCAGCCTACTACCTATTCACTGTTCTTTTACCTCGACCATATTAATACGAATGCAATCTGCAAGATGTCTCTTACCAAATATGAGTATCACCAACTGAAGACGGTCACTCGTTGTTTAAAACGAAATATGTATAATAAACACCCAAAAGTGACCAGTGCGAAGGGGAATACCAATTCAACAGCACCCTACTCTTATATGCTGTGGATTTATGACATCTACTAAAATATGTCTCATTGAAGTATCTATTTTAAAAAATCTATTTTAACACTCGCATGTAGTCACCATATTTTACCTCTTCAATTCTTTAATGATCACTTTATTTCTCAAGGCTTTCTGTTCTTCATAAGTCGTGTGTGTTCGAGGTGAATTGAGGAAAATGGCATTTGAAATTAAAATCGATTTGATTCGTTAATAATCATGAATAAAATTGTAAATTGAAAGAAAGTTTCGAATCTTATTTTTATTTAATCGTACATAACCAACCATCTTAGAATTACATTTTACCTTTTTAGGAGTGATATTATTTATCTCTTGGAAGTTCGTAACGACCCTTAGATAGGAGTAATCATAAACAAGAATTTGGTGGCTTGAAAGTTAAGTTTTGGAGATGTATAATGAAAAATAAAAATTTTTCTTAATAGCAATCGAAGTGCTGTTTATTATTTAGGTTTTAATAATTTAATAAATTTTATTTACAATTTCAAAATTTTTACAAAATCAATTTGTATGAAATAAAACTTTCAGAACTTTCATAAAAGACAGAACAGATAATTTTTCGAATTTTGTCGAAAATGTCATTCCATTTTCATTTGATGTTTCATCGAAAACCAACGACGAAGACCTTCGGAATCCATTTCTGTTAGCATTTACATCGTTGGTCTTCAATCTGGGCTTCTAGGTTGTTGAAACCACTACGTCCATTTCATCTCTAAAATGCTTTGATAAAATAAATTACAACAACATTTATTTGTGACATCTTATTGTCACAGAAGGCTCATAATTCTTGTCGATCACAACTACAAAGTTTCATCACTCATTTACTTTGGCAACTACGCTTGGACTTTTCAATTTGTTTTTAATTTTGTCTTATGGTCATTTATGTTTGGAATAGTAAATAAAAAAAACCAATGAGACATTCTTTAGAATTCGAAGATGTCTTTAAGAGAGAAATAAGTTATATTTGATAACTCAGTCAATTTATTATTATGAGGGTATTTTATTATAACAATTTGTGTGATCACCTTCTCACTTGGATATGACTGTACTAATGAACAGCTAAGGAAAATTTCGGTAATTATTTTCTCCTGTGATCACATCCTTCCGACACTGGAAACATTTTGATATTGTATCGACAAAGGTTAACATGAAATATGAGTTGACGTTAGGAAAAAGACAATATTATTGCACACCTTGATTTCAGAAAACGACGACATTTTTGATATTCAAGTAAAAAATTCTGGAAATTCGATGATAATATTTAACCAGCCATGGAAAGAATATCCGTTAGCATTGAGCTTCCATGCAACACTGCCAATCTAGGAAATATATATTCTGTTAACTGAGACGTCAGTCGATCTTGGAATTGTTGAAGTAATGTTTCACTGTCAATTCAGAATGATCGTTCGAAGGAGCGATGGAAATACAATCTTTGCTGTGGATTATATTGAACAAGATCTAGAAAGAATCACTGATAGTCAATCTAAACAATGCAGTAACAAGTTAATTGTTAAAAAACCGAGAAAACTTATACGACTTAAAGTATTTAAATAATTTCTAACCCTAAACCGTTTAAATACTTTTTATCGATAAAGAGAAAGAAACTCGATTGTACAGAAATAAACTTACAACTAGTAAAGGTCAAGAACGTGAAACAGAAAGCTTGTCTAGGCTTGCCTTTCCATGATTTCTACTTATTCTTCATACCACAAATCCAATTCCCCAGAACGCTAGTGATTGTCCTTATAGATTTCATAATTCGTTACTTCTGGATCTATTCATTTTACAGTGAAAAAAAATACAAAATTTATTAGAAAAACAAGTAAATAAGCTGTCCGGTGACAACAATCGGATATCTCGAACTAAAGTCGTTCGTTGAGATATTTCGCCCCGATCACGCATCATTCCTCCTTCACTAGCGGGTGTGTTAGTCTGTAGTGTTGTGCTTACTCCAAGTCGCTGAACAGTATTTGACGTTGGAAACGGCACACATTCTGCGTAGGTTTGTCAGTGTTGTTTTGTACAATTTGAATGATTTAAGAATATCATCATTCTTCTCCGGCCAGGAACCCAAGCAACCAACCACGAGAGTGCCCAGGTGAACTATCTACCCATTGTGGTTTAATTTTGCCTCTTCTTGAAGCTGCTTGTATTTTTTTCGTTGTATGATCTTGCCTTCTTTAGTAGCTTCTTCGTGTCATATGGTGTTTTGACATCGATTAACCAAAGTTCTCTTCCTCCGCGTTTGTGTATCTGGAGGTCGACTCGTTTACTGGTCATTGACCAAGCGCATTCCCTGTTAGTGATAATTTCAAAGATCGGTTTTTCTGTTGACAACACTTCGGCAAATATGTTCTGCACTGCATCGTGACGCACAGTAATCAGTGGGAGGTTTCTGTAGAAGACGCAAAGCACATGTACTTGCGTTTCAGCTGCAGCACCGCAAGCCCGGCATCTTGTATCGGTAAGCGGCTGTTTGGGATGAATTTAGTGGGAAGGCTGCCTGTTCTAGCTGCATGAAGAAATCGCCACTCGGCGTTTGATGGTTCGTTGTTGTATAGGATGGATGAGCTGATGGAACTTTCAGAAATTGCTGTTCCAGCCACTTTCTGACGGCTCCATTTGTTGAATTTTAGTTTGCTATATAGTTTATGGATTTCATGGGATGTAGATTTAATTTGGTGTTCACCGATAATAATCGACTCTGTGTCTGTAAATTTTAAGACAGATTCCCAGTTCATTAGCCTCGAATCTAATACGGAGGCCAATGCTATCTAGATACCTTATTGAGTTCCTTACCTTTGTCCACCAGGACCGATAGCCGTTCTCCCTATCGCCTTCATTCAACCAGATAAGACTATCAAATAATGACCAGTCATTATCCGTCTCATAGTATTTGGCTACTGTGTTCAAAAGGTTTAGCCGGGAAAGATTTCTAGTTATAGTGTCTGTGCATGTGATGTTTCGAAAAGCTTGAATAATGGACTGTATCGAGTATTCGTCTCGAGCGGAGATCAAGCCTAACCCACCCAACTCTTTGTCCGCGTAGATGTATTCGTTGGATGAATTGGGTGGCATTCCATAAATTTCCTTAATCTGTCTCCGAATCTCAACATCCAAACCATTCTTAAAAACCGCGGTTGTGGTCTCGTGATGTCCGTAGTCGGTTAGTTCTCTGTTAGGAATGTTGTAATTCCTGAAGAAGAAGAAAAGACGCGAGTGCAGGAATATTTAGTATGCATCTATCTTTTGCCAGGGGAGCAGGATATTTTTGACAATCTTCTTCAGGCCTCTAATGAAGTTCTTGAACAACCTTACCGGAAAATGTTTGGTCTTTCTGGTAAAGTCAACGCCAAGATATCGATATCCTTCATCGTCATCAACAATAGGAATTGCATTTCCGTCTATGTATATGGTTTCAGCTTCTAGTGGAACTGAGAGATATCCACTCTTGGAAGCGTTGAACTGCATGGAACACCAAGAGACTAAAGAAGTTGCAGTGTTCACCATTTCATGTAGAGTCTGGTGGTTGGGTGCAATGTAGTCAGCATAAGCGAGACATGCTATTCTACCAGCCTCAGTCATAATCCCATACGATTCATTCCCTTGTATGTGTGAGAGAATTGGGTCGATACCAATGCAGAAAAGAAGCACAGACAGGTTGGTTGATCATGATATAATTGCCAAATAGCATTCGCTTTCCAATAACCATTCTGTGTGAATATAAAAGCTCATTCGTCCAAGCTTATAAGCTTATTCGTCCAAGGGGAGCGTCCCATCAACCTCAGTATCTTCTTCGAAGCAGAATAAATATAAGCTCAAACTAACTACAGAGAGAACAGGTAGGAATAAGAGATATGACCGCATTCATAGCTGAGAACAAACACAATAATGTCGAAACTCTTTGGTCTTTTCGATGTTATCAGCGTACTCCACAGTCCAGCCTTTTCTATCTATGCGGAAGAACAAGAAGGTTGTTGTTCAAAAGTTCAATTGCAGATAGTTGATTTTCCGTTAAAGATTCAAGTGCATTAAAGACGGTCGATGTTCTAGAAGATTTATCGAAGACAATTAGGAACCATTGGAAGTCTGAAAGACAGATTGGGCAGAGGACCTTATCAATTCCTACAAAGTTGTTGTAGGATATGTTCTTTTTGATAAAGGTTTTAATGATGTTTAATGTTGTAGTTAACCAAACAACGTCGAGTTCTAATATTAATTCCATTCTATAACGAATCTGCATCTATATTCTACAAATTCGTATTGATTGTCATTTTTTCTTACGAGGAAACACTGATAAAATTTTACATCTGAATATCTGCCTTTGTATTACCATTAAACGGTTGCAGGATGTTTCAACCTAATTCAACCCATGTACATTTTTAAACGCGGCCTTTTCAACCCATATTTCATTATAATTCAAAAAATTTAAATTAGAAATTAATTAAAGTATACAATTTTATTGTTTTAAATTGTCTAACTAAATGAGTAATAATTTATATTTTAGGCGATTGTAGAGAGACAAAGCAAAACGTGTATATGGATTGAAAGGGCCGACTAACCGATGAAACATATGACCTTAGGCAGATATATTCGGTATATAAGATTCATTACCCAGGATAAATCTCTTCCTGGGAATACTGTATTCTGTGTCTTGCTCAAGTGTTCAATATTCAAGTCGACAAAAGAATAATTAAGAATAATTCTAAAGCTGTATCATTAATAGGAAAATTCCTTAAAGGAGATAATCGAGAGTCATCGGGTGCCATTTCTCCATTCTTGAAAGTGTGGGCCAGAAATGACAGCTGTGTCTGTGAAAAGCAACATTTTCTTTACTGAGTGTCAGGTTTAGTCTTTGGAAAGGCTTCCAAGTTGGCATAGTGTTCTTTCTTGTTCTTTCCACAAACCACTATGTTGTCGAAATAGTGATGAATCCATTCAGACCATTAAGAGCTTTAATAATGACGCGACAGAAGGCTGGCACACCGTTCGTAATCTCAAAAGGCAGTCGGGAAAATTGCCACAGTTCTACATCGGCTTCAGATGTAGTAAGCGGCACCCTTCTTCAATTAAAGGCACTTGGTAGTAGGCAGAATACTTTATTTCCATGCAACCTTTCCAGTGTCTGCAGAATTAATGGTATATGGTATGCGTCCAACTCGATGAAACGGTTAATTGTAGAGCATAATTCAAAACCATTGGAAAAAAATAGTAATAATATTAATAATAAAAGTAATAATAATAAAATTAATAATAATAATATATTAATTATAATAGTATTCACAATAATATTAACACACAAAAGTAGATTGATGGATGAATTTTCAATAGTTGAATGTGCTCTTAGAAATATAAGTGATGATTTTTGTTTTCAATTGTGTAAGATTTTTTTCTGATAGTATTTCCGACCAATTAATTAATGATAAGATTACTGCACAAAATCAAAAACTTAATAATTTAAGAAAATTATTTGGGATTTATTAACAATATCAATATTTTTTTGAACATTTATTAATATCACAAGCAGAATTGTCATATCAACAATTATTCAAACCACTTTCGCTATTCGACATATTTCTTGATTAATATATTGCTGAATTCATACTAATTTTTAAAATAAATGAAAAATATTTATTAATAATTATTAATTATAAAAATTCTAATTGGTTAAAATTAAATCTAATTTTTTTTTAAAGTACCATTTAAATTAATGTATTATAGAAATTTTAAGAAACATTAAAAATTAAATATTACATTTGTAGCGGAAACCGTGCCTCCAAATTAGACTGAGAACAAAAATGAACTTCAGCTTTTCTTTCACTTAATTGATTGCATCCGAGATCATGAATTGGGAAAATAATTACTTCATTTTGAGATCTTTTTTCTTGAATATAAACATTAACCAAAACGCATTTTTTTCGTGTCCATCTGTTTTACTTCAATATCTACCACATTTCAACGAAATAGAATTCGGGTTTTGAAAATTCGCCTTTTATTTATTTTTAACAAAAATTGATTTATTTGAAATTGGAACACGTTTTTAATTGTTTTTTTTGTAATTAATTTCACGAAATTAATTTATTTGACATTAAACACTGAAATTAATTTATATATTTTTTAACACAAGATTTTAATTGACACTTTTGCACACTTTCTTTTTGTAATTTAAAAAACTGATCAAAACAAAACAATCAACCATACACATTTTTTTACAAAACACACAAACACACACATACAAACAGACAATTAACATTACATTAAAGCACATACACAATCACTCACTTCTCCCAATTTCATTCAATCTATTGGTTCATTCAAAAACATGGTGATCACTTGATCAATACATGATCCGATTTGAACATGAAATTCTTTGAAATCTTTTTTTCTAGATTTAATCGATTTAATTTTCAGAATATTTGATGAAAAAAAATCGATTGGTTATTGATTGTAACATATTTATTTATTTTAAAACTTTGCAGCATTTTATTGTCAATTGCAAGTAAAATTGTTGTTGAAATGCGATAAAAATAGTAATAATTATTAAAAAAGAATAGCATTATTGCCTAAATAAAAAATATAGAATTATATTTATTGTAAAAATGTTTTTTATGAAAAATAATAAAAAAATGATTTATTTGTAAAAAAATAAGGAATAAAAAATAAGAAAAGGAATATTTACAGATATATGTATAAATTACAATGAAACAGTTAATATGTAAATTACAAATTAAAAAGATTATATTAAAAAATTTAAATTTCGTTCATACGAAAAAATCAGTCTTTTGTTTGGTTATTATTGCTGTTGTCGCTTTCAGACGTTAATAAAGACTCATCAATGAGTCAAATTATTGTTCGAAACAAAATTTGTGGACAACAGTCTTCAGAACAGTATGAGTGTGAATAATTTCACACAAACTACTTCGAATAATTCCGTGGCCTAACGAAATAATTAAGTGATTTTCAAATCAAAGTTTTACAAAAATTATTTTACAAAAAACGAGACTTCTCTTCACTTAACGAATCTATTGAGGTGAACCAAAAGTCTTTTCGTATTTTCTGTCTTTTTGTTCAATTGTTTCTTATTACCAAATAAAAATATTTTATATACATGTGTTATATGTTTTGAAAGCTCTTGAACTGCTCTATCGCGATAAATATTAAAACTTGTAATTAGTCGTTAATATAATTTTTATGGTCTTTTAGAAAAATCATGGAAAATTTTGAAATTCATGTTCTTTTACGCCATTACTGGAAACAAGGCTTAAACGCAACTGCAGCAACAAAGAAGATATTGAAGTCTCAAATCGTACTGCACAAAATTGGTTCAAAAGTTTCAACGAAGGCGACATTGACCTCGGAGACAATGCACGTTCAGGCCGACCTATCAACGTAGATTCCGGAGCAATTCATGAAGCCGTCGAGACAAATCCGTCAATAAATACTCACAGATTGTCGGCCGAACTCGATATTCCTCAAACATTCATTGTACCACACCTTCACGCTCTTGGCAAGGTCAATAGACGATGTCGAGAAGTGCCTCATGAATTGACACAAATTCAAACCGAAAAGCGTTTCGAAACTTATCAGAAATTGCTTGAAAATTCGCGCGATGACCGTTTCATCCGTCGAATTTTAACTTGTGATGAAAAGTGGATTTACTTCAGTAATCCAGACCAACAAAATCAATGGTTGGACCCGGGACAAATGGCGAAACCGGTAGCGAAACGAGATCGTTTCTCAAGGAAGGCACTTTTGTGTGTTTGGTTGAATTTCGAAGGAGTGATTCACTTCGAGCTGGTTCCAAATGGTCGTACCATCGACGCTGACCTTTACTGCGCACAACTTGATCGAATGTATGCGGCACTTGACAAGAAATACCCCGCTTTGATCAATCGAAAGCGAGTTCTTCTACAACAGGACAATGCAAAACCGCACACCGCCAAACAAACAAAGGAAAAAATCAAAAATCTCGACGCCTTTGAACTTCTTCCACACCCAGCTTATTGTCCGGATCTTGTGTCATCCAACTATCACCTTTTCCGCTCTATGGCACACTTTATTCAGGGTCACAGCTTCAATAATCTGGTCGAGGTCGAAAACGGGTGTCACCAGTTCTTCGCTTCTAAGAACAAGGATTGGTACCGCAGCGGGATCCCACAACTTGCCCATAGATGGGTTCAAGCTATAGACTCAAATGGCCTTTACTTTGAAACCTAAATGTTTTTTATTTGCTGTAAAATTATGTTTAAATTTTTAATAAAAAATAAGAAAAGACTTTGGGTTCACCCTAATATATCGAAATTTCTCGACAAATGATTTTTACGGATTTTCTCAACAAATGAATTGACGAATTAACCAGTTAACCGGACGTTTTCCCCTGCTACTATGCAATTTATAACGGTCTTGTAATTATCTTAAGTACGTCTTAAGTTTGTATGTTTTAAATACGCAAACCTGACGTAATTATATTTTATTCTTTGCAAGTTTAAGAGCACATAATATATTTTGGGAGCAACTATCTACGTTCTTCCTGTCAGGAATATTTAGTGTGTTGATGTTTTGTGTAGTGTTTGCATGTTTAAATGTTGTGTGTTGATTTGGGATTATGTTTCTCCTAATCAGATGATGATTTAATTTTTAATTCTTATAATCTGAAACTAATTTATTCAAATTTTTAATTGATTATTATTGTATATTTTAAATAATTTTATTGATTTTATTTTTATAATTTTTTAAATTATTAACATCAAATTAATAATTAAAAATGATTATAAAAAGTAAATTAATTTTAACCAATAAAATTTACATGAAATATTTAAAATAAAATAATTTTCTTCAAGTTCGTTCAGATTGTAATGAGGAATATTAAACATTGAGTGATGAATTTAAGTGCAAGCAATTGTCATAGAGATGATGATCACAATGTGAATGTAATAAATTTTCTGTCAAATGTGTGAGTTCTCTTAACACGTCCTATTTGGCATTTGACGTATTCATACGTCATGCCCGGTTAACAGGTTAATATTGCTCGATTAAAATGAAATTTTTACCGTCCAACGAAATTAAAGATTTCCACAATTTTTTAAACGAATTTTATTAT
>MQRK01192154.1:458-11372 GCA_001938485.1 Girardia tigrina | reverse complement strand
TAATTCAACCACGAAATATTCTCGGTTTGAACGCGAAATCAACAGTTTTGGTTGTCGCTTAGTATCTCCGGTATGTCGTTAGGGTTTTTAAATTTTTTATTGACTTTTTAATTATTTGTAATTGATTTTTTTTTTCTTATATTATTTCAATTATTCTGTCGTCGGTTGCAATCTCGCCAATACATTGTTTGCGAAATTGTTTGTCACCCCAAACTGACTCCAACAAAAAAAACAAATAAATAAATAAATCACAAGGTACAAAAACAAATTAAAAAAAAAAACATGCATACCTAAAAAAAATATACAGGGCATGAGTAGGGCACTACAATAATGATTAAATCCAGATTCATATATGAAAAACATATTTTACTGATGTATTGAAGTTATTCATAAACCTGTGCATATATTCTCTCAAGGTTTTTTGACCTCTCGGAATTAATGTTTACCTAGGTAAACATTATGATTTTCAATGTTATTTTTAGGTTTATAGTGGTAATAGAAATATGAATTTAGAGCTTTTCGATATTTTTTCTTGAAGTCTAGACAGTGTGATTTGAGGCCTTTCTTTTATTTGGTTCTCAATGAAGATGCATAAATCGTTGTCAATCTTCCTATTTCTTAATGTTCCATTAATTTTATAAGATTGATATATTTTAACAGCATTGCTGTGAGATATGTCCAACAAAAATGATTTATCGTTAATATTATATCCTTCTTCGTTTACTTTTTCACGTAGTAAAAGATTAATAAAGCAAATATAAGAAGGTGCGATAAACCTGTTGAGCATTTTATGGATAAAAAAGAAAATAAAAGAAAGTTTTGATATACAGTTTCAAATCTTCTATAAAATAAAACTGGGATGAATATTTTTAGAAGTATAATTTATTTTACGAATGATATTGGCGGATGTGAGTCAAAACTCAACGATGTCTCTGAGAGGATCCGTGGAAACAGGCGAACAATTCTTCGTTCACAAATTTTCACTCTTTGAAAATATTTTTTATGTTCATTTCCTTTTTCTATGTCACTATTAAAATGAAAAATTTCAATATTCTCTAGGACAAGAGAAGTCGTCTTTTTCATTAATTTTTGGACTAAATGTAAACTATTTCTTTCCTTTGGATAAAGTGATGAAATAAATACGTTCATAAGAATATTTTCTGTCTTGTTCTGTATCAAAAGTTTGGAAACATTTTAATTTCTATGAAAACAAGAAATTGTAATTACTATTTATTTATTGTGTTTTGTTATATTTATATTTTTGAAGAATTGGACAAATAATTACTATCGCAATTACAGAGCGTAACATTTTATTATAGAGATATACATGGAAACATAAATAAGAAACATAAGCATATAGAAGACATTCTATACCTTTAGGGGTTTTAATCTATCACTGTAGCTTTTCTTCGTTAGATTTCTTTTATCCGAGGGTAATTAGTTCATTTGGAGAATAGAAAAAATATTATTTTCAGATTTAAATTAGTAGGTCGATGGAAGTATACGGATAACTTATTTGAAAGACTAACGACGAGGGTAAATTGAGGTTTAGCTTTAACATCTACCATGAAGACCAGACATTAATTGTGAAGTTTGAAGGTGGCTTCCTGACTTACCCTTGTCGTAGTTGTCCTTTTTATCAATAGAAAATGATAATCCAATTTATTAGAAGTGCACCTAAAACGCTCTTAATTTTAATTAATGATACATCTTTAGAATTATCCTTAATTATTCTTTTGTCGACTTGAATATTGAACACTTGAGCAAGACATAGAACACAGTATTCCTAGGAAGAGATTTATCCTGGGTAATGAATCTTATTTGTCGAATATCTTTGCCTAAGGTCACATGTTTCATGGGGTAGTCGGCCCTTTCAACCCATGTACATTATCAATCAATATACTCGTTTTGCTTTGCCTTTCTACAATCGCCTGAAATATAAATTATTACTCATTTAGTTAATAAGTTAGACATTTTAAAACAATAAAATTGTATACTTTAATTAATTTCTAATTTTAATTTTTTGAATTATATTGAAATATGGGTTGAAAAGGCCGGCGTTGAAAATGTACACGTGTTGAATTAGGTTGTAACATCCTACAACCGTTTAATCGTAATACAAAGGCAGATATTCAGACGTCAAATTTTATCAGTGTTTCCTCGTTGGAAAAAAATGACAATTAATACGAATTTGTAGAATGTAGATGCAGATTCTTTATAGAATGGCATTAATATTATAACTCGACATTGTTTGGTTAACTACAACCTTCATATTGTTGAGGAATTTGTAACTGTTTTATATCTCTAAATACCAAGCATAACTCTTCGATCATACTTATATCTTGATCTCAAATATTGTTATTCATTCTTCTGGCGTTCATCATTTATGCTAATGGTTTGTTGTTTGGAATATTTTGCGACTGATCATTTGACCATTGTTAACCCTACAATGCGCAATTTTTTTAATTATCATAAAAAAATTATCACACGCGGCCAGTGTTACAAACTGAACTGTCATTTTTGTTGACAAAACATATTGCATCTTTGACTTTATGGGCAGTTATCATTCCATAGACAATGTTTTTGGTTCACAGTATGTAAACACTCAAAGAATATCACGTGATTAAAATATATTGAGGTAAAATATGGTTGATTCAAATATGAATCACGGCGCATTGTAGGGATAATCTTTTTATCACATTTGCATATCACTAGTAGTCACTGTAAAATGAATAGATCCAGAAATAACGAATTATAAAATCTATAAGGACAATCACTAGCGTTCTTGGGAATTGGATTTGTGGTATGAAGAATAAGTAGAAATCATGGAAAGGCAGGCCTAGACAAGCTTCCTGTTTCACGTTCCTAACCCTTACTAATTTTATTTGTTCAGTTTATTTCTGTACAATCGATTTTCTTTCTCTTTATCGATAAAAAGTATGTACAACCTTTTAGGGTTATAAAAATTATTTATATACTTTAAGTCGGAAAAGTTTTCTCGATTTTTTAACAATTAACTTGTTGCGGCATTGTTTAGATTGACTATTAGTGATTCTAGATCTTGTTCAATATAATCCCCAGAAAAGATTGTATTTCCATCGCTCCTCCGAACGATCATTCTGAATCGACAGTGAAACATTACTTCAACAATTTCCAGATCGACTGACGTCTCAATTCACCGAAAGAGATTATATTATCAAATATATTTCCTAGATTGGACAGTGTTGCATGGATTTTCTTTCCATGGCTGGTTAAATATTAAATTAAATGGCTGGTTAAATACCGTCACCAAGTGAACGGGAACCGTTGCTGCCTAGACTATGGTAACTGTGACCGTTGCTAAGGTGATCGCTACCATTGCTAGGGAACCGCCGACCAATCGGAAGTGTTTTTGGGTTATCGCAACCATTGCTAGGGAACCAGGAACCAATGAGAAGCGTTTTCAAGTGAACTGGAACCGTTGCTAGAGAACCAAGGAACCAATCAGAAGCATTGCTAGGGTGATCGCGACCGTTGCCATGGTAACCGCGACCGTTGCCATGGTAACCGCGGTAACTAGTTACGGCCCCCATCCCCCCGGGGGGAGTGCCGGAGAAGGTACATTTTTTCCCTACTCCAATCCGTATAAAACCACTATGAGTAATAATCATCCGGATGATGAATATACAAAATAAGTATATACAAAAATATGTATTAACAACATCAATATGAGTTTTACAACATTTATTAATATCACAAGCGCATTTACTATTTGACATTTTTCTTGGTCGATATATTTCTGAGTTCATACTAATTATTTTCAATAAATGAAAATTTGTTAATAAAAATTATTAATTATAAAGAATCTAAATGGTTAAAATTAAATCCAAACATTTAAAAAAAAGAACTTATTAAATTAATATATTAAAATTTGAAATTACATTAATAAATAAATAATACATTCAAAAATTATTTTAAATCTTTTTACTTTAAATTAAAATTATTTTTAATTAGTAGGAATCAAAGAAAATACCAATCATCCATCTGTGTAGGAGAGGCACAATCCGAATCAACATACAACATGCACAATATCAACACATAATTCAAAACACTCCTCATAATAAAAAAACAACTACAACAAATTAATAAAAAAATATAATAAGTGATCGAGAATGATGAGAAAGAAAATGTGAAGTGTTAGCACTACATTGGATATAAAATATATCAAAATTTTATGAATGGCCTATCGTCAGTAGTCATTAGCAATTTTGATTGACGTGAGATTGACATAAAGGCAAAATACCATGGTTTCAATGCTGCTTTGTTTATTACTTTATTTTCTATATGCATGAATTAATTTGTCAACGCACAAATACATGTGTAGATGATAATTTTATAAAATTATTTTATAGAATTTTCGTTTTACCCTATCAAAATGTATATAGAGATTTTTTGTGAGTGTACGGGAATAGAAACTAAAGGAGTAAATTTAATGTATCGAAAACTTTCTGTTTTACTCACTAATTGCTCCATTCACATTTTTCTTGTCATGTCATCACCATATATATCTTGTGTTGTTGCAACATGTCTTCAATTGTGTGGGCATAAGTCTCTATACATTGCATAAAATGTTCCGCTGCATCTGGATCTCTGTATAGGAATAGCGCCTTGTTAATACCTAATGCATACATACAGTATGATGATAGCTCATGATACTGGTATGCTGTCGTACTGCTACTTTGCGGATCCGGATTACACGTTTGGATTTGGCTTAGAATGGCTTCAAAGTCACAATATATGATAATGGGAACTTTCTGCATCTTTTCCTATTCTATGAATTTGATATAATCTTCCTTGGGAAATTCCGCTCTTATACAATGAGGGTTGGCATAAAACTTATCACTACGTTCAATAGTAGTATTTTGAGAGACCACTTTTAGTATTGAATTATTTTATTGAAAGTATCTCTTTAAGGTGATAGTATGTTAATGAGGGAAATGTTTGAAATGATTTTGTTATTTTCTCTCATTATTATGCATACTTCTACATGCAAATGTGGAATATTGTGCTGTTGATGAAATTCTATTTGGAATCAATTTAAATGTTTTGTTCTGATTTTAAAGAAAAATTTTAATCAGCAGACAACAATTTATCAATATGCACGATTCTGGAATGTATTTGAAATGTTTTTATACATTTAGTAAATATTTGTGCAGTATTTAACTTGTGCTCTTCCAACTTGGTTACTGCATCATCTCCATTAAAATGTGTAAAGCATCGTTTACAAATCTCGATACTTCCATGATGTTTCGATATTTGGAATCTTAGAAGGCGCTCAAAGTTCTTGATCCATATAAAATGCCTCTTTTCTCCATCATCTAGCAATAACAAATCCCGATGATCTTCTAATTCTTCCTTACATACAAGTAAGGGATAAAATTTTTCATTCTCTAATCCAAAGATGCTGATTGAAACATTGTTGTGGCTTCCAAATTTAGTGACTTCTTCCAGGTTCGGTGGGAATTTTATGCAGTTGAAGTTATATAGGTGCTGCAGATTGTTGTATATCCATACTAGTGATGCATGCTTCTGATCCTCAACAAATTTGGACTACATAGCATATTTGAAGCACATGTTGTCATCATTGTGGACATTGATACATGTCTTTTTCTTGACTATCCATCCAGGAAGCGGTATGTAGGAGCTGCCTCTCATTGGTGAGTATTTATGAACATGGATTATCAATTGGTTAACATTGCAAGAGTCCATCCACTCTTCTTTTCCTTGCTCTCATCAGCTTCCTTCATTATCTTGACATGTTCTTCATTGAGTCAGTTCATAATATCATCACATTCTAACATTGGCCAATTTTTGGTCTTGAAGGCTCTTTGTGATAATTCATCATCAACATTGGTGAATGTTGCCTCCAATTTAAGGTTGACTTTGATAACTTAGAAATCAACCATGTTGTCTTGTAGAATCTCTATGGTTTCATTCTTGTGGACTTAATGTAGACTTGTAACCTTGCTGCCTAAGTACCCAGGTTAGCCTGAGGAGCCTTCATAACATATTGACGTACCTTCTTATTCAATGAAGTTTTATGAATTGGTCTTGAGTTTTTTGATGGTATATTTATGATATTTGTATCGTTTGCTGTTTTGATGGAATATTTGAAGCCTTGGCAGCCTCGATAGCATTTGAAACAGGTATCTCCATTGGAACATTTGTAGCATTTACATGTTTTTAGGGAACTGTTATCGCATTTGAGAGATTCTTCTCAATTTGGACATTTGAAACATTTGGTGGTTCGAGAACTGGATAAGCTGATGATTGGAAGATAGTTTTCTTGTACTTTATTCAAAAGTCACACAAATGGTCCTTGTGGTTATCATAAAATTGATGATAGTCACCACTACTTTCATTTTGACATACTAAACAAATGTAATACTCACATCTATTGAACACATATCCATAGTAACGTTGCATTGTATCATGACAAATTTGTGGATTGTGAGCATTTGTCATGCAGCATCTGTATAATGAACATTATTGAATTTTCGTAGGAATCTTCTCTTGAATCATCTTCGACATATTATCTTTGAATACATTATTTTTCGATTTGGTGAAAGGAACTAGATGTTGTTTATGGTCATTGTAAAATTCTTCAAAACTAGTTCTGTACACTGTCTCGTATTACCAGTAACTCATTAGTATTTGATGTTTCACTCTTTAACTTAATCCTAAATTTGTCCAAGAAATCTATTTCTGCAATCATTTCTGGATCTAAATATTTGACCACAAAGAAATCCACTGTTTTCTGCATTCTTTCAATTATCACTTTAAGTTGAACAATACCATAGTTTATAAGTTCTGAATCATTCGCACAATGTATACGTCTTTTAGTTTCTTTGATCTTGACATCTTTCATATCTTTAATTATCTCTGCTTTAATAATGTTGCCTCGAGCTCCTGTATCTAAAAGGCATTTGACATTTTTTTTCTTTATTTGGAATTCTATACATGGTCTACCTTTCAATTCTTTATAATTTATGTTAAACTTCGGTAATATCAATACATCTTCAGCATTCTTTTTTACTTTTTTCTCATTTTCTATATCCATGCTAGCACATATTTCATCGTCTTCTTCAGGTTCATTATCCAATCTGCACATCTGCAGAGGAATATTTTCAAACACATTCATACATACAATCAATCATACACCTACATTACGTTCCTATTGTAGCACAGTGATCACTTCTCCCTGTAATTGTGCGTCCTCATTTCCCTGATCAGTTCTGAATTTTCTGTTACCCACGGTATATTCCAGTCTTTTGCCATCTTCTCTTGTATACGTTCTATCAGAATAGTCGCCTTTTCTAGAGTCTTCTCTAATGTACAATTCATCATCTAGTTCCTCCACTTCTGCTACTGGGTATTTCCTATTCGTATATGTTGGCCGTTCTCTATACCGTTGATTTGAGTAATTTTTCCTGTTGTTCTATCAATTATTTCCATTATCCATTTTCCATTGATCACGCTTCCTAAACCTATTAGGGTTTGCATAACACTGTGTTCTTAAATGCCCTTTTCCATTAAAATGACTACACTTTACGTTTGGACACTCTCTTCTAACATGCCTTTCTTCGTGGCATGCCCAACAGGTAATTTTTCGAACTTTAAAATTTCTTCTTGTTTCTTGTTCTATGAATTTCTTGTTCTTTGGTCTTGGTGTTCTTTTTTTATTTTCCACTGTTCTCCATTCATTTTCTCTTTTTGTGTTATATGCCGCTACAGAAGCATTTCTTTTCTTTTTATCATATTCGAACATTCTAGTTTGAATGTCTTCAATCTCTTCAGATTTCTTGACACCTCTAACAGCTATTTCTTTCTGTACGTTCTCGTCATCTATCAGATTAGCGTAGACCAAATTTGATAGTTCTTTATTACCCCAACTTTTTCTCAATTAACTTTTCAATGATTTCATCAGCCTTTCTAAATATTACTGTTGGATTGCTGGATCCAATTCTCCTTTCTATCAGTTCCTTCATTATATCTAGGTTGGATTTTTCCTTTGAAAATGTAGATCTTAGTTTCTCTTCACATGTTTCACCTGCCGCTGCTTCATATTATATTATGACATCTGGAGTCATATATGGTGTTACTAATAAGATTTTCCTCTCCTCTGAAAATCCCATTATCTTCGCATACCTGTTAAAGCTCGTTATGAATGCCTCAACTATTGTTTCTGATTCATCAAAAATCTCCGGACCTCTGATGTTCGGAATCACGTGGTCATGGCGTGGTCGCCATATTAAGAACACCAACATGGGTTTTCGAACTTTTATTTTCAATACAGTTAGAATTGTCTTTTGGATAACTCTCAGCAAAACTTTCGTAATTCGAGATCGTTCTAAATTGATAACTTTTAGTTAATGTTTTTTAATAAACAATTATTTGAACAAATTTTTCTTTATTTTCAGATTTTCTTTTTAAAGTTCAAATTTTGTAATTTTAGTAATAATTCAATCTAAATATTAATTTTATTTAAAAAATGATTTTATGTAAAGAAAGAACATTTATTTAATTTAAAACTTAGTTAAAGCTATTTACTTTATTTAAATTTTTAATATGAAAATTTGAAACGATTTAATATTTTTAAAGTTTTTTAAAAATCTTATGATGTACTTTAAAATGCAGCATAATTATACTCGAATAATTATTTATGGTGAACATCTAAAATATCAATTTTAGATCTGGGTGGGAGAAACCCATTTCCAAATACTAAACTCAACATACCAATTTCAACATACCAAATTTAAAATATTCCTCACAATAATAATAACGATTTAAAAATCAAAACAAAAACTTTCAAAGTCGAAAATTCAGCTCCCCAGTCATATATGAATGGTCTTTTTCTAGTATTATATAGTTTTTATTAATGTCATTTGAATAATCATTTATTAATTCATGAAGAGCTATAATAAATCTTGCATTGCCAACAGAACATCTTCATGTAGTATTATCATACAAAGAATATAAACTTTGACAAAATTCTAAAAAGTCAGACTGTGTCAAATTACAAAAATAAATGGCCCCTTTATTTGATATTGTGACTAATAAATGTGACTAATAATGTTAAAATTTACGTATTAGATTCTGTACTCAGTCATTTCTATTTACATTCTTGCAGTTTAGGAAAATACATAGAGCTGTTAAATGTTTTTAGTTGCAATAAATTAAATGTATTATTATTTATTATTGTATAGAAATTTAAATACTTTTTAAGTACAGAATTAATTTTATCGAAAGTTTATATTTTAATATTTTAGCTTTATGAAAGTTTATAAGATTATTTTAAAAAAATATTTTGTAACTGCATACATTAAATTGTAAAGAATCTCAAATTAATTTTCGTTTCATATTTGAATTTTAAGTAATTTTTCAATGAAATTTGCTTTGATAATTATTTTGTAAATTAGTTTTTTTAAGTTAAATTTAATTTATTGATTGATATTATATCTTTTATTTATTTTCAATCATTTTTCCCTTACTTGACACAGAATATTCTTTTAAAGTATTGTGAAAGGACTTTTGTTCTCTAAATGAACGAATTTTTAATATGCAATAAATCTGAAGAGCGTTTCACACAAACAATTTTTTCATATATGATAATATATAAGGAACCCAAATTATCATTTAGTTAAAAATTAATTAATTTATTTAAAATAAAATCTACTAAATAATTCTATAAAATTGCATATAATTATAGAGATCCGTCTCCAAAATGAACTAAAACAATATTTTAAGTTTTGTGTAAAAATCGATATTCGATTTTTTTATTTATGTCTTTTGTGTGATATACAAAAGCAAGTACAGGAACTGATAGTCATGTAAAAAAAGGATAAAGTGTACGTTAAAAAATGAAAGTGTAAAAATGTGTATAACGTACAAAAACCCAAGCTTGATGCTTATTTATTTTTCATCTGTGGCAACGGTTAAATTATAGTTTATATTCTACATCTGTAAATAGATGTCTGGTAAAGGAAGAATTTGGTAATGTTCGTATGACGATAGCCTTTCTGAAACATATTTGTATTTTTATTCTAAAAAACTCAATAAATATTCATTTTTTCAGTGCGAATAGAACAAAAGTTTATATTATTTGAAACAGCAAAGGTCATCATAAATCCGCAATCATTTCTTGGAGTTTAGCATAAATAATAAAAAATATGATTGATTAAAGCGTGAAATACCTAGTTTTCAAATGGGTCATTTTTAAAACCTTATAAGGCGTTTTACAGTCTGAACATGGGTAAAGCAGATTTTTTATTTATAAATCCATTCTTGTGCGTACAAACATTATAACGTTTCTATTATTCGAATGGCATTTAAATAAAAAATTTTATATCCTTAAAATGTTTCAGTCTTCGAATGTGAAAAAGTAACCAATGTCTCTGATATCCATCTAAAAAAAGGCCGGTAAAAGATTCGAATTAGCAGGATATCCAAACAAACTCAATGATTATAGAACAATAAAAGAATCGATCTTGGTTTAATTCTCCACTCACAGACTACATTTAAAAATGCGACAAGAGGAGAAATAGCATCAGACACAAATAAATGAAAATGTTTTCCGAAAATGTCAGGTAAAGAAATCGTAGAATATTTTTAAAAACGGGAATGAGCAAGTAACTGAGCTAACAAGACTGCACAAACACGATGTTTTATTGAAAAATATTATAGAAATTATACAAAAGTCACTGATTTGTCTGACCAGTTTTTCAACCAAGAAAAAATTTGCGAATTATTAAAAAATTGGCAATTTCAATAGATTTAAAAAAAGAGGCCAAAGTACAAGCAAACGAAATTATTAAGAACATGACTGGAGCAAACTGTGCAAAATATATCCTATTTAGGATAGAAATAAAGAAAAAT
>MQRK01192151.1:290-11061 GCA_001938485.1 Girardia tigrina | reverse complement strand
TTTCCAAGTTGTTTTAAATGATCCAGGACTGTTGAATGATTAATGCCCAACCCATCTGCAAGTTCTCTGATTGTTGTACGGGGATCTGTTTCCACCATTGTCCTCAAATTGTCGTTGTTTACAGCAACTGGATGACCACGACCTTCTTCATCTTCAAGGTTTTCATCTCCATCAGAAAATTTTCGGAACCATCGTTGCACTGTGCGTTCAGAAGCTGTTCCCTTGCCAAACGCTTTATTGATATTGTGATTCGTTTCTGCTGCTTTACGACCCAGTTTAAATTCGTACAAGAAAATTACTCGAATTTTAATTTTTTCCATTATTAATTTAGCACCGTAAATATTCTAAAAAATAACAGCAATATGTTAATAATGGCTATAGGAATATACAGTTAGGCATAAGATTTCAAATAATATCTAACACTAATGCATTTAAACTTATATACATATCAAAGAAGATATATATATATATATATATATATATATATATATGTACTCACACAAATAAGAAATCATTTAGTAATTTCAGATATACAAATATATTTATTTTCAAGACGAGTATTTTGCCCTTATAAATGTGTTTCAAAAATCAACATACGGTATTATTTCCTATTATTTAATTATTTTAATATAAGAAAAAAACCACCTGCAATGTGTTTAAAGATTCTTTTGAGTTTTTAGGCTAGATTTGAATTGCATTTTCCGCCATAATACTTTTTTTGAATACCTCTAAACAACCTTTCACGTACCCCAGGTTTAGAACCGCTGACTTAGATGAATCATTATACCTTATGTTTGATATATCCCAGCACCCGAAGGTGCTCATATCATTAAGAGATTGTTAGAAAGTTGGGGAAAATAGTTTATTGAATGATTTTATTAAAAACGAATGGGTCTCCGTTGCATTTATGTTGAACTGAGACCAAAATATCTTGACAAGTTTGAAAGGCAAACTTAACAAACGTTAACATTCAATACTTTATTTTAATGTAATCGCCGGTACATTTTACATGCTCAACTTTACTTAAAAATAACTGATTTTCTTATTCTTCTTTTTATTATTATTATTATTATTATTATTATTATTATTATTATTATTATTATTATTATTATTATTATTATTATTATTATTATTATTATTATTATTATTATTATTATTATTATTATTATTATTATTATTATTATTATTATTATTATTATTATTATTATTATTATTTGGTAATTCAATTAAAATATCGATAAATTATTTTTCCGATTGTAATCTTGGGTTACGAAATAATAAACAACGTCAAAGAATACTGGTTAATAAATAATGCGGTAATTTATAAGGGTAAAAGAATCTTATAAATAGAAAAAATAATTAAAATTTAATTTATTTCTTAATTTTTTAATATGAGACACCAAATTTTGATTTTGTTATTTCTGTCAATTTATATCGTTTTTGCCGACGGTACCAAATTACGTTAGTTAAAGTATTAATATACTTTTTTTTTTAATCTTTAATTTAAAGAGCAGAAGATCTTCCGAGATTACTTGAGCAAGGAGATTAACAAGCAAATACGGGTGCTGAAGAATTGCCACATTGACCAGGATCATTTAACCAATATTAAACTACATGATCTACAAATGAGAAGTCCACAGTTTTTCGACAAAACGAATGATCTCAATTTTAAGTATGATCAAAATAAATTGACCGGATCAGTCAATTTAAAGGCATCCTATGTTTTAATGAGAGCAACCGCTCTAATCCCAGATTTTTTAATAAGGGATACATTCGATCTAACCTTCCGTATTCGAGATGTCAGTGTTAACATTGAATATGAATTTGATTTGAAAAACGTCATGAAAATCAAAGGTATGAAAGTAACATGCTCCGGCAATCTGTCTCTTAAATCAAACCTCCCTGGGATGAACGAATTGATTAAACTTATGATGGTTAGAGTAAATAAAAAGAAACAAGATGATTTCGTTGAGAGGATAGTTGAAAAATGTTTACATTTTTCCAAAAAAGAGCCATTAAGCTGTAGTTAATAAAATTTGTTTTGAAATATTTATTTAAATGTTTATTAAAATCAAAGATTATTGCGTAAAATATTTAAATTTTATTGAGAGTAAATTAATGACTCAGTATCATACGTGGAGCAAACAGAACGCTGAATAAAAAGGCTAGAAATAATCTGAGATTACTACATGGTCTCTCCGACACTTGAGTTTTTTCACCCGTGACAATTAAATTTGTTCACAAGATTAGTTTTCACTAAATTGTCAGTTTTGGACTTCCCTGTAAGGTAATTTCTTACTTTACATGTTACGGGCACAATTTAAAATAATCGATATTTTTATAACTGGTATTCTAAAATCTTCTGAACTAAAAATTCGCTACATAACTAAAAAATCGTTTTCATTCCAATCGAAAAATTTTAAGATAAAGTGCCCTAATAAAGACAACAAAATATAAACATTTACAGTCACAAACAAATAGAAATCCTATCTAATTTAAAGTTATTCAAAAATCTCAGGCTTGAATTTTTAATCATCCTAGGTCTCAGTACATAACTCAAATTGTAAACGGCAAATATATATTCTGTATGCATCTACACACTGAAATTATTTTAAAATAATTATTAATTAATTTTAACTACTCCTGTCCTCTTGGTTAATCTCAAGGTATAGAATTAGTCATTGCTTATTTGAAAAATTTTAGTTCTTAATTAATCTTTGTTTCAAATTTTATATCTTGCCTCAAATAAAATAGGGTAAGACACATATTGTATAACATTAAAGATAAAATGGATCAGATGCGTACGCAGAGGGGATTATGGGGATAAATCCACACCAAAAAAAATTTGAATTAAGATCTTTTTAAGCCCTAAGTTTTTTAACTGAAAATTGATAATAACAATTTAAAATTCTTATGTTTAAAATGTGAACTCTCCAGAATTTTAAGAAAATATTTGGGAAATTCAAGAAAATCGCCCCAGAAAAATTTTAATTATGATCTTAATTACCTATAAGTTTTGCAGAGCATAGAAATTTTTCTTTTTCAAAACATAAAACATACTGCAGATAACGAAATCCTCCTATATATAGAAGCCATTAATTAATAATTGCCATGTGATTTTAGTTGCATTAGTGGTATTTCGATGGCATTATAAAATTTATTATTTTAATTTTAATTAATTTTAATTTTTTAACAAAAAAATAAAAAATCAAAAAATGACAACAAGTGTTACGTAAAATTTTATCCCCCCCGAAATATTTTTCTGTGTACGCGCCTGAACTGGATGAAAGAACTTATAGGACATGTAACATTTAATTTGAATCACTGACATTGCTACAAAATCATCAAATGGTGCACTCTTTAAAATAAAAATCAAGGCATAACTAAATTGAATCTTCCAAGAATTTTGAAATTCCGAAATAAGGAAGTACTCTTGAACATTGACGAGATTAAAGTTTTTGAAAATGTCAAATGAATAAATGAGAATAAAGTTTAAGATGTTTGGATGGCATCAGCAGAAAAATAATTTATATATTTTCAAGTAATTAAGAAGAGCATCTTGAATGAGCTTGGCAGAATAAATTACAACAAAATGAATAATAACAGTGACAGAATATGCATTTAAATTTGAAACTAGAATCGAGAACTCATCTTTTACCTTTTCTGACTCTCTATTCTGATATTACAACAATTGCCAAAACCATTTGGACTTGGGTATATGTAATTATTAATACAAGTTTGAAAAGGACGGGATGTTGCTCCTATTAACAACATCAATATGATTTCTTGAACATTTATTATTATAAATAGAATTATCACTTCAAAAATTCTTCAAATCACTTTCATTATGCGACATCTTTCTTGATTAATATTTTGGTGTTATCATACCAGTTTTTTTAAAGACAAATGGAAAATATTTATAATATGAATTAATTATCAAAACTATCATTGGTTAAAATTAAATCTAAACATTTTGTAAATAAAGAATAACCAATTAAATTAATTTAAAAAATAATGGCAAATTTTTATTAAAATCAAGAACGCCATTAAAGTCAAATTTTATTTTAATGGCGTTAAATTTTAATTAAATTAATATATTAAAATATTATATTATATTTAAAAATTAAATTCGTAAATTTAAATATTACATTTGAAATATCTTAAATATTTGTACTTTAAATGAGATTAAATTATTTTCAAAAAATTACAAAGGAATCAAAGAAAATACCAATCAGCCATCTAGATAGGATAGACACAAGCCGAATCAACACACAACATGCAAATTATAATACAACAAACAATTCAGAACATCCCTCAGAGCTCCAATGTACGAATTTCGACATCTGTGACAATTAATTAATATTAGAGGTTGCATCCCGGGATTTCCCGGGAAATTGATTCATTTTAATTTTTCCGAATCCCAGGATTATTCTTATATTTCCTGGGAAATTTATCTTTTTCAAAAGTTCTCATTTATTAACTTTTTGTAAACTTAAATTTTAAATTCACAAAATTAGAAAAAAATACATTCTACCAAAATACATATCTCCTCTTAAAGATCGGAAAATAGAAGAAATATAATATTTATTATTTGATAATAATGAAAATCATTTTCTAAATAAAAAGTTAATTCTAAATAAAAGGGAATTTAAAATTGAAAATATTTATAAAAATTTTGAGAATTTTATAGTTAATGAATTCAATAAAAAAATATTTCTGTTAAAAGTAATTTATTTAATTGTATATGTGAGAATAATTAATAACTATATATTTATAAATTAAAATACATATAATTATTTATAACAATATCATATTATATCAAAGGATCCTGAATATATAAAAACTCCTGAGATTGTTTAAATCAATCAGTGTAATTTATTTTAGATAATATAACAATATCATATTATATCAAAGGATCCTGAATATATAAAAACTCCTGAGATTGTTTAAATCAATCAGTGTAATTTATTTTAGACGCGCATTTTTTGATTTTGTCATAAAAATAAACATTATCTATTTTCTTGGACTTTTATTATGGAAAATTCTTATAGTATAAATTCTCATTTTAATTCTATTCATATTAAAGATTTAAATAAAATTATTCAATCTGAATTTTGTTTGAATATTAATAGCTTTGTCGAATTTGAAATATCTAATATTACTGAAAATTAACCCTTAGTAGCCTGATTTACGAAAGTGATTTATTTTTAATATTACTGTGTTTGCTTGAGGGTCTAGATGAAGGGAAAAATAGCTAAAAAAAATCACAATATTTATTTTACATATTTATTTAGAAAAAAAACAGGTATCAATTTTGATACTTCACACATTAACGCCATAAAGAACGTTTAAAAGATTGGTATCAAAATTGAAACTCTAGGTTATTAAGGGTTAATATATTTAAAAGATAATAAAATCCATATTAATTTTTAGCCCCCAAAATATGAATTCAATAGTAGAAGAATCAACCGGCACATTCAAATATTTCACCAAAAATAAAGTATATTCTTCTATTTGCAGTAAATGTACTAGAGAAATGCAATGCAAGGAATCATCAATTAGTCGATTAATAAGACATCTGCTTTCTCAACTCCAAATTGACGCCAAAAGGAAATTTTGTGTTTCTGATGAATCGTATAATAATGACAAAGCAAAACTGAATACATTAGATAAATTCATAATAACAACATCAAATAGAAAAAACAGTCAAGGAATTAGATTGTGGCTAAGCTAGCTTCAGTCGACGGTTTCTCAATAAATACAATCAAGAATAGAGTTTTCATTAGAGAATCGTTAACTTTAAAGAATTTTGAAATACCGAAAAGTAATATAAAAATTATGAATCTTATGATTATTATGAAATTGTGAAGCATGTTATAATGAGTAGGTTAGTTAATTATAAAAAACAGGACTCCAACTTTATAACGCTAGATGAATGGACAAGTAAGAAAAATAAAGGATATTTAAATGTGAATGTTCATTACGCAGATAATAATTTTCGAAACTGATATTGACTGTATGACATTTAGAAGTTATTATATTTAATTTATGAAATATATAATTTAAATCCGCTTCTAAACAGATTTCAAAGTACGTTATACTTTTAAATATCGTTGGATTAACCTCAATTTATCGATAATTAAAAAGTAATTTGTATTTGTCAAAGTTTCTGAAGTTATTTCAAAATCTCTCGAAGATTCCATCAATTATTATATTAATGTATAGGATTTGCAATTGATTATCATGTTTACCTAATTAGGTTCAAGTGTAACAAGTTCAAAAAGATTGTTTCTCATATTAAGGACACAAGACTGATTTTCAGAAGATTTATTTTTATGAAAAAAATGAGTGATCAGTCTATAATTGTACATTTAAACATTCTGTGAAACCAATCAATATTTGGACAAACTGCTATGATAAAAAAAAATTCCAAAATTACAGTTTCAAAAAATACTAATTTTTGGGAGATTAGACAATTTAATTCACATCATAAAAGCATAAAAATTATATTAAACATTTCATACAAACATTTAGTATATCAGACATACCTTACAACTCCAAACCACCATAGTCATGAAGCATTTTGAAAATCGAAGAAAACAAAAGATGCTTTTTTAAACTTTCCCAATCATCGCAGGAAAATTTGGCACTGAAAATATCTTTTTTCGATTGACAAGATCAGGAAATGAGGAAAAGGTATGAAGAAACAACAGACTTCGTTAAATTCATCAAATAGAGCTTTCATTTGTATTAAGAACACCAATATGGGTTTGCACACATTTATTTTCATCACAGGTTTTGAACTCTGATTGATCATGAAAAAGACTGTTTTAGAACAAGACAGGAACTTGATACTTAGAGATTTTAGTTTGATTTTCAAATATTATTTATACAGAAGAAATTTTAAAGCTCGTATTGATCACAAAGCACCTGATTTATAAACGGGGCAGGTAAACCCATCAGTCCGCAATTTCAGATTTGCTTGAAAAATTTATTTTCCTTTAATTTTGAATTTTTATTCAGGAAGTAATCCGATCATTCAGATTCAGATGGAATTTCACAAATAACAGAAATCATATGTACACAATATCTTACAATGTATGTTGGTGTCAAGGCTATTGAAAACAAAACTATTGTCACGTTCCCCTCAACTTCACAACATTTTCGTAAGCTCTGAGCCCTCAGTCGCTTTCTGAGATGAACGACAACTCTTAATTTACATATCACAACTTTTATGGCGAACGGACGCGCCTCTTCTATGCATATTAGTAAGCTGTATGCACTTCGGAGCATCATCGGGTTTTAGACTAGCGTCAGGGATGGCCCGGTCGGTAGCTGTAGTATCTATGGGGTACGAGTTTAACTCTTACCTATTCACATGCTATTTACATTGCATTGAGTGAAGAGCGTCTCAGAGAAGCAGATGACGGCCCTCCAGTGCAACAGCAGCCAGGGACGACCCACATCGTCTAAAAAAGGTCTTTCAACTCTTCTTCAACTTTTAAATGTACTTGCAATTGTTATTATATATATCTAGGTGCTGATCTCAGTAAAATTTATGTAGGAAAAAAAGGTTATTTTCACTTGATTAGGTCACCATTTCTTAAACCATTTATTCACAAACATTTAATTGAACCTAACCTGTTATTTCGAAATTATAAACTTATAACTATACTGAATTATTATCCACCTAATACGATTTATTACTAAGCTGTACCTTATCAAGAAAATAAAATGGAAGCTTCATCTATAGGAGTAACCTTAAAAAGAGATTAATATAAATTACTAAGTTAAAGAATAAGATTAAGATTATTCAATTATACATTATCCATTACTAAATTAACTACGAAATGAAAATATAAAACCCGAATTACCAAGAAAATAAAACGAGATTACTAAATCGTTAAAAATTAATTACAAATGAGAAAATTATAAATCACATCTGAATTATAATATGTTAAACCAAATTAAAATAAGATTAAACCAGAAGCCATCAAATATAAGCCATAAGTTAAATTACACACAAAAAGTTGTTAGATTAATTACTGTAAAATCTGGTGGAACCAATGAGAATCATTGTTAAGGTGATCTAAACCGTTGCTAAAGAAATCGGAACCGTTGCTAGGGAACTGCGAATCAATCAGAAGCGTTTCTACTGTGATTAGAACCGTATATTCTGCTATTTGCAGTAAATGTACTAGGGAAATGCAATGCAAAGAATCATCAACTAGTCAATATATCTGTTAAATCTGTCCACCAATTTAGATGAGCAACCTGTAGGTTTTAACATTTATAAAAAAACTATACTAAACTAACTAAATCACTTGATTGAGTGAGTTTAGTAATCTATCAATAACTGAACGCTTGATTAACAAGTCTTTTTTTATAATTTTTTCTTTAAAACAACAAAAAACACGATCGTCTAAATTTAGTAAAAAAACTTGTAAAAAATAAAATCAATAAAATACTTAACGTCTAAGATGTCGAATACCCCAAATTTGAGCAATATTAGGATGAATATTTCTGTCTCTGGTCTATTCTTTGCCAATTAGCGATTGGAGACAAATTTAATCGGTTTTTTTAATAAGTGACTTGTTCGAATTTTTTAGTCAGCAAAAATAAATTCGGTTCAGTAAACGATAATGAAATAATTAATTCAGGTTCAAATTTTTAGCCAGTGAAACGAATTAGGTTTAATTTCAGACTGCTGGAAATCATTCAATATTTCAATCAAGTTATTATGGCAACAATAAATTCTATCGATTAATTTTTTATTTAAATTTTAAATTTTAATAATTATATAATTATTATAATCGATCTTTCTTTCTTCTAACTTTCTTCTTTGTTTTCTGATTAGTCTTCCTGTAAATATTCTTGAATCTTGATAAATAAATATGCATATCACAAAATAAACAAAATCAGTAAGTAAATAATAAAAATAAGTAAATAAACATATCATGAAATAAATAAACATATCACGAGTCATACTTCTCAAAACAAAATTACAAACAAAAAAAATAATATTATTACACTACACGAAAACCGTCATCCCGCTGTACAAACTAAAGACAAATAAAAGAGACAAATCACATGAGTGGTAAGAAATCAAAGGGTACATACCAAACGAAGGATATGGTGTAAGGTGAAAAGTAAAAAAAGAAGTGGGAGAAAGTCACACTACAATTACTAAGATGAGTTAAACATTAAATATGGAAATTTCTATTTACAATTTTAAGACCTATTTACATTCTACACGTTGTCTCACTTCCTGATTTCCCGATACAACCTAAGGATCGCTCCCCTTGTTCCCCTTGACTCATAAAACCCCTAAAGATGAATTCCCTCGCTTTACAACTCAACTTACTTACAACTTACAATTATTTACAACTCGACTTACTCCGGCGGTGGCGTCTAGCACAGTGTAAAGGTTTATGATAAATTTCCCCCAAACCCAATACTTTCCAGAATCGAACATCAATAAAAGTTCGTAGGGCAAAATGGGCATTCTCCCCACATGTCCCCCTATGGGTCCCCGTAACCATGGTAACGGTCACGATAACCATAGCAAAGGTCACGGTTACCATGCCAACGGTAACGGTTACCTTAGCAACGATAACGGTTTACATACCAACGGTGCCTATTTTCTTGACGACACTTCTGATTGGTTCCCGTCTCGGTGGCAATGGTCCCGATCACCCTAGAAACGGTTCTGATCATAGTAGAAATGCTTCTGATTGATTCGCAGTTCCCTAACAACGGTTTAGATCACCTTAACAATGATTCTCACTGGTTCCCGGTACCGTGATAACGGTTCCAATCACTTTATAATCACCTCAACAACCCATCAAATCACTTGAAAAATCTTGAAAACCCTCATCGTTACCTTAAAAATCATCGAAAATACCTTAACAACCATCGAAATCACGTTAAAAACACATTGACAACCGTCACCGTGACCTTAATATTCATCAAATTCACCTTAACAACAAATCAAATCACGTTGACAGTCATCTAAAATACCTTAAAAACATTTTAAACATTAAAAAACATACCGTTACCTTAAAATCATCAAAATTACCTTAAAAACCATCAAAATTACACAAAAAGTGCTGATCAATACTGCACTGTGTTAATCAATACTGCAAATGTGCTAATCAATGATACACATTGTGCCGCACATTTTTAATGTGAAAACACAGTGCTATCTAGGCTGCACATGTGCAAAAGTGCAAAAATCAATACATAAAATTTTTTAAAAGTGCTAATTTTAAAAATCTATATCATGTGTTTGATACACAATTAGATTCTCTATATCCAACTGTGCTATTAGAAATGTGATACATTGATTTGTTTTTAATATAATAAAGTTTAAAGTTCAAAGTGGTGTAGAACTCTCCATAGTGAGGCAGAATCCCCATATGTGGGGAGAATGCCCATAGGGTATACAGAGCGAAGCAAGCTAAATATCAAAAATCTGTTTAAAAACATGTATAGTAAGCCTTAAGCCAAAATTCGGAATATTATCTTAGATTTTCGAAAAAAATCGATGCCTAGTGGTTTATTAACATGTTATGTTTTATAGTGTAAAGTGGACCGAATACGCATAGGGTATATAGGTCAAAGGAAGCACAATATTAAAATTCTGTTTGAACACATGTATATGAACCTATAGGTCAATAGTCAGAGTAAGTAGGGGAAAAATGGGGATTCTCCGGCACTTACCCCCCCCCCGGGGGGGGTCGTAACTAGTTACCGTGGTTGCCATGGTTAC
>MQRK01192150.1:1294-11316 GCA_001938485.1 Girardia tigrina | reverse complement strand
GTCGTCTAAATTAGAATAAAAATAACTAGACTGCAGAAGTATTTATTTAAATCAATCTCTGTTTCGGTAAACAACCGATTAAAACAAATGAATTAATTATTAATTACAATTTATAACATGTAATTAATTAATTAATTAATTAATAATAATAATTAATTAATTGCATGTTTGTGTGTAATTGTGTGTTTGTTTTGGTAACATGAATTAAAGCACAATTATTTATGTAAAAATAAATAAATGGGCAATTTGTCAAAATAAAAGTTTACATTTCGTTAAAAAAAATAAAGGAATCTGTGTTCAAAAGTTGTAAAAAATGGGTAATGTTAAAATAAAAAATAATTCAGTGTTAAATGTCGTTAATAATTAATAAAAAATATCAAAAGCCTAATGATTTAACGTTTTAAATTAAATGCAACAAAAAAATCAAATATCGTTATTGAATATAAAAACGAAAATTTGATTTTACTGACGATACATAATATTTTCCTGAATCGCATCTATTGTATTATAATCAGGATGATAAAAATTGCCTTCAGACAATTCAATCGATTTGTAATTATTTTATCAAACTCGTGTTTTCTGATCGAAAATTGGCATTAATATTAATAGGAATTCGTCCTTATTTGCGTAATTTTCCTTGTACGTGACAATCAAAAGTTCCCAATTTAAGGTGGAGGCACGGTTTCCGAAGATCCACTTATAAAAACGTACTTTAACGATTTGACCTTTGATCGTTGTTCATTTGAAATGAAAATCTTTATATTTTTATTTGATTAAAACAAAAACTTACTCGTTTATTTGGACTTTGTTGTCGATAGATAATGACAGGGGCTAATTGTGAATGCAGAATATATTGATGATCTGGTAGTCGAAGAAATATTGTATTCTATAGAACATCATAAATATCGCCGTCGATGTGAAAGTCTTCTACGCGAACATCCATCAATCTCAACTTTTTTTGTTGTCATTGGTAAAACTTTAATATCAATTTTGATAATTGTTGAATATTCATGTTTTTTAAATTTATTTACTTTTCTTTTTATGTATTAGGTTTGAAACAAAGTTTTCGCACAAATTTTATTACAACTTTTATATACAACGAAACAATGCAGCAAAAGGCACATATCAATCATCAATGTAATCACCGTTATTTTCGAACACCTGCTTCCAACGACGGGGTAGATCATGGATACCTTTGTTGTAAAATTCAACTGGTTTGCTTTTGAGGAAGTCTCCAACTGCGGCTTTCAATTCATCATCAGTTGCTAACGTTTTGCCATTCAAGAAGTTCTATAGTGCCTGGAATAAGTGATAATCTGTTGGTGCCAGGTCGGGCGAGTACGGTGGGTGAGGTAGAACTTCTCACTTCAGCTCCAGAAGTTTATCACGGGTGAGATTTGCAACGTGTGGTCGGGCGTTGTTATGAAGAAACATGACATCAGCCAATTCTGGTCGTGTTTGTACAATCGCATCTGCAACCCGTTGCAGTTGTTGACAGTATAATTGGGCGTTGATGGACTGATTGCGTTCCAACATTTCCCAGTGGATCATGCCCTTTACATTCCACCAGACACAAACCATGAGCTTCTGTTGATGCAGGTCGGCCTTTGCCTGAGGTTGTGCAGTTGTACCCTTGTCTGTCCAGTTTCTTCTGTGTGTCATGTTCGAGTACAGACACCATTTCTCATCTGCAGTAACCAATTTTTTCAGCCAATCTAAATGACGCTTCTTGGACAGTAGTGTCGTGCAGGCGTCTATGTGGCGTTGTCCAGTTTACTGACTTTGCCCATTTCCTCCAAGTGATGCAAAATGGAAGTGCGGCTGACGCTAAACTTAACAGCCACCTCACGTAATGTCAGGTGAGGATCACTTTCGACACAGGCGCACAAGCGGTCATTGTCAATAAGTGAGGATCGACCACTCCTTGACTGATCTTTGAGATCGAATTGGCCACGCTGAAAATTCTTAAACCAATCATAGGCTGTGCGATGGTCAATTGTGCCTTCTCCAAATGCTTGATTGATACGACGTTCCGAGTGACCAGCGTTTAGCCCGGACTTGTAATCATACAGTAACAGAGTACGTTGCTGTTCACGAGAGATTATTTTATCGGCTATATCTGAAAATTTAGATATCTGAAATTATGAAAATATACAATTAAAAAATATTGAATTTACTTATATATAAATCAATAAAGCAATAAATGTATATTATTGTATTGTTTCATTGTATATAATTGTTAATAAAAGTTGTGCGAGAGCTTTGTTTCCAACCTGATATTTAAAGATTATGTTCTAATGAGTCATAATTATGTGTTTATTGAGTAGAAATTTATGAAATCAACAGAATATAAAGCAACATGATATCATTAGAGATTTGTTCCTCTAGACAGGAGATAGATGAATATTTATAAACATTTGTGTACAAGGAACCTAAAAGTAATTTGATTTTGCTCATTGGTAAATATTTGGGCCAGATAAACCTCATCGGGTACGATATGAACCATTTGAGTAAGAGAAAAATGAGAGTTCTGCCTTACCTATTCTATTTGGAATCAATTTAAATGTTTTGTTCTGATTTTAAAGAAGGGTTTTAATCAAAAGACAACAATTTATCAATATGCACGATTCTGGAATGTATTTGAAATGTTTTTATACATTTAGTAAATATTTGTGCAGTATCTAACCATGGCAATGGTCAGGATTTCCATTGCAAAGGTTTCGGTTACCCTAGCAACGATTCCTGGTCGCTTAGAAACGCTTTTTGTTTTTGTTTTTTTTGCCTAGCAATTGTCACTATCACTCAAAAACTATTCTGATTGGACGGTGGTCCCCTAGCAACGGTTCCGATTATCTTAAAAACACTTATCATTGGTACCAAAATGGAGGTTATTCACACATTCTTCAGTAAATCCTTTGTAATTGATATTAGGCAGCATTTTGTTCAGAATGAACGTCAGTGCATTCATTTCAATCCAAATTCTCGCCCTGTGTCTATTTATTAAAAGTGATTCATTAAAACAAATTAATAACAAGTGTTTGTTTTACTTTATTAAAAGTAATATTAATATAATAGTGTAGAATTTTGTTTTAATGCATAAAATAAAATAAATATATGAAACGTTATTAGATATCGCAAGATCCAGATATTTTGTCATTATTTGAAATTCCGTTTGACAAATCAAGTTGTTCCTGTTGAAATGAAGTGGAAGTTATAAAATACATAAATATATTACACTTTGCACAATTGCTAACTTATTGATTTTGTACACTTGCATATGTGTAGTATTGACTAGTACATGTACATTATTGTGCAATATTGATTAGCACTTTTTTGTGTAATGTTGATAGTTTTTACATGTTTTTGATGATTTTTCAGGTGATTTTCATGGTTTTTAAGATAACAATGATGGTGTCTTAGGTGTTTTTGATGATTGTCAACGTGATTTGATTGGCTGTTGAGGTAAATTTAATGATCTTTAGGGTCAAGGTGACGGTTGTCAACGAAGTATGAGGTGTTTTCGATGGTTGTAAACGTGAATTTAAGGTGTTTTTGATGATTTTTAAGGTAACGGTTACGGTTTTCAATGTTTTCGAGTGATTTGATTGTTTTTTTAGGTGATGGACACCGTTAACAAAGAACCAAGAACCAATGATAAATGTTGTTAAGGTAATCGGAACCGTTGCTAGGGGACCACCGTCTCATTTTTCTCCTACTCATTAGCCTGTGTTAGAAGAGGGATGGAAAATGAAGTTTGTATCAAAAAATATTTTGGGTTAATAATGAGAAAAATAGATCATAATAAAAATATTAATAATTCAACATAAATTTCAGAGGTGAAAATAAAGATAATTGTTTAAATATATGTACAAGTTTTACAAAGAAATTTTTGTGTGAAATTATGACTTCTACTCTTGAATTAAACTTTTTCAAAGATAAAGTCAATTGTCGTGTTCCCCTCTTTCGACAAAATTTTTGTTGACTCAGAGCCCCCATCCGCTTTTTGAGTTCACCGGCAACTCATACACACTTCGTACTTCTCTCGACAATTTCTCATTACTTCCTCGTTACTTAAGGGAACAGATGCACCTTGTCCGAGCATATCAACAAGTTTTATGCGCTTCGGAGCGCCTTCAGGTTCTAACCAGTAGCGGGTATTGCCCGACTGGTGGTCTCGATATCTGATGGTGTCGATATTTGTATTCGTTATTGATGATTAGTGTTGTTCAATGCTTTTATTTTGTTGTTTCTTGCATATCGTGAACGGGAAGAGCCTCAAGGAAGTAAGCGACTGTCGAACCACTTGCCCTTGCATGCTCTGGTCTACCTTCGCCACATCCAGAAGGTTCCTCGCCGCTTTTGATCTTTTCATTAATTATCGTTACTTTCATAGTTCATTTAATTTTCACTTTACTTTATTTTAACTTTGAATTCATACTGATATTATGTTATTACTCTGTGAGCCCTGATTGTTATTTTATGTCATTCCCTGTCTCTTTCAAATTTTGATCTTACTTCCTGTCATCTCTTTTAGCTACGATTAATTATTTAAAGGAATTATATGACTAAATGTATGCAAGTCAGAATTATATAAGACAATCAGTAGTTATTATATTTCAAATTACACGATTTTACTTCGTTCGATTTTTATCTGGACACATAAACTCTGATATATCGAAATTCGTTACTTCGAGTACCTCTTCCCTCTTCTAGCACTAAGGATTGTTATTAGTTTAGGATATAAGTACACCGTTCAAATGTCACAGGATTTAAACGCGAATTATGATTTGTCACAACGCCTCAGATGTTATAAGAAGAAGAATATTTTACTGGTTATTCTCGCACGAAAATTTAAAGATCAAACAATATTCTTTAATTATATTCTTTTTAATTAATTATTACGTTGCTTTAACTTTGAATGCTCTCCTCACAAAATTTTAATTGTGACTAGCACATCTCGAGGCCTGCTCTTTACGATGGTTATTTTCGAAACTACTTTTGCTAAATATCGGTTCGATGCCAAAACATAACCAATCGACTGACGTCTCGAACGTTAATTTTTCAATATTATTTGATATATCCATTAGTTAATATTAACGTGATCATATGTACGAAATCTAGATTTGTCTATTACAATGAAGAGTACAAATAATAATCGAACGCTTACATGCACTACGTAATTATTCATATAATATAATTATCATTGTATTTATGTAATTATTACTAATTATTATATAATTACGCAACAACAAAAATAAATAAAATAAATAGTTAATTAAAGAGTACGGATGAAAGGAATGGGCTAACACGGTATATACACAATATTTACAAAGTCTGTCCGATCTATTCCCTGACGAGCACCCCATATCCCGACTCAAGACGGTGTTTTGAACCAATTCTCGTGACTACTTTCACTACCATGCCTTTATCGCTCTTCCATGGGATCTTTTGCCCGCCTAACCGCGGCTCGGTTAGTCCGATTAACTCAACATACATTGACAATCATCGAACAAGCACCTCTCGGAAATACGGACCTCTGAGGTAACACGTACCTTTCATCGTAATATTATAAATAATAAAAGCGCAATTATTCTTTAAAAATATACAGAACTCAACGTAATGCATGAACAAGATTATATTCAACTGATATAAATTATAATAAAATTATATAAATAACTGTGTGACCATACATGTTGGCTTATCCTGTCGCAAAGTGAAGTAACAAGCAAAGCGTCCCCAAAATAAGTTTTCTTCAAAAATCGTAATTCAAAATTCTGTTGTAAATTTTTCGTAAATTCTATCTCGAAAATTTCGTTCGTAGAGATGTTGTATGAAAATTTTGTCGTAAAAGTTTGTGTCAAAAATTTTGTTGTAAAGAATTTTGTGTGTATTCGTGCCGAGATGCATCAGGTATATATACCCGCTGGCTGTACACAATACGCGGCATTCTCGAGTGTATATGCGCATGTTCGGGTTTGTCTGTAATTCATCGACATATGTTTACAGGATGAGAGAGGGGTTATTGGATGATTATACTCATCCTGCTTGTTAAACATGTAAATGTTGTTTACATATTGAAAAAGGAGGGGGGGAGGTATTGCATGATTGCAATCTTCCTGTTTGTCAGAATTTGCTCGTTCATGTTGACATCAGTTGTTGGAAACTGCCAGACATAAACAACCGTCTCTCTCTCCGAATAATCGAGTAATTATTTATGATATGGAAGGGAGGGGATTTTCACATTTCCTTTTAGTTTGTCAGCCGTGACTTAACTGACGATCGTAGACATTTACAGGATGTCGTCTTCCCTGACGTACTGGCTTTATGTAAATGCGGTCAGATGTGTGTGGATGTTTGATTATTTATTCAAGCACGCGAACCTTCTACTCTCCTGATTCGGAATGTCGGCCGTCGCTACAGCTTTGCGAGAGTCAGCTACCGTCAATTTCAATCTGTTTATACAGGTTTCACTGGGGGGTTTGTTTTTCTCTAATCTCTCGTTTATAGATTTACGACCTGATGATTTTTACTACAAACCATCGCGGAGATCAGCAGATACATGATTCATGTTGAATCATTTTGGTAAGTTATTTAATTAATTAAGGGTTTTTAATTAACTTTTCCTTTTTTTTGAGGGCTTCTACAAGGTCTTCTCAGGAATGGCTTCGACGGAATCGAAACAGAGCGTAATCAAGTGAATCCTCTCCTCCTGTCCCTCATCCGACGCGCACTCAAAGCCTACTTAAAACTAACGGGAAGAGTCAAGTTTGATTATCCCCACGATTTCCACAATGCTTCGGTTCGTGCGGGATGTCGACATGGAGAGGGGTTCTTTTAAGTGGCGTATATTCGTATCGTAACACTAGGCTACTCACAGAAAAAAAATATAAATAAAGTGATTTAAATGTTTGTAGATCGATTAAATAGATAAACTTTCCTTTTGAGTTATACAATAACTTTTTTCATGGAATTTCATCGCATGAATCCGTAAGCAGCAATCTTATGATATCGAAGTCAATCTGCTATATCAACACTGACATTTGTGTCCAGTGTTAACATTTTCATTATACCTGGGAAGCACATGACTCAGGATTTGAATTTAATGACTACTGTAAAATGCTTTATCAATTTTCGATGTCAAATAAATTTCTCATTTCACGTTTGCATAGATATTTTATATTTCTAGCTTTTTTAATTTACTCGTTTAAGAATTTCCGATAATAAGTATATAAACATAGGAAAAGTCTTTGGTTTTGATAAATTTTGGTTTGTTGAATGTTCTGTTAGAATATATTTTAAACCGATTCATTTCAAAGTTACGAAATCTTTTATTAGTTTGTCTTTCGAAACTCATTAGTTCCCAAAAAGATTGACTTTAACCTAGTTTCCTTTTGAATGTATTTTATGTTAAATGAATATTCGATAGGAATGTGATTTTTTTTTCAACTTTAAAATAAATGTGCTTCTATTGTCCTTACAAATTGAACTTCTATGTCGCATAGATAATCACAATTGTCCCAAAAAATATCCATAGAGTTCTTGAAATTTGATTTCATCAAAAAGATCAGGAATCCTATTTTTCACCACTGCAAAATGAACCATTTTCCTGATAGTTCATGATGTTACTTCCACCTAAATTTTTCATATTGCTGCCAACTGACTGTCGTTGGTGCATCATAAATTTTCTTTCTATTCTTCGAAATTCGCTTTGAGATTTTCTAAAAAAATAGCCGAACTCATTAGATATAATTTCCTTCCAGTATCCAAAAGACACTCAAACCCTTTTTTCTGAATAATAACCGTTCCTTGTGTCTTTCCATGCATTTTATGATTATCAAGGGCACAGGCTGGCTGAAAAAGTATCTCCTCATGCATTTCATTGAAATCATAAGCTTCGCATTTGCTCTTCCCTATGATCAAAAAATCATGAAACGCACGACAGAACAATGATAAGAGCTACCCCTTTTCACGTCATTTTAACATTATCTTTGAGAATATAAGTTTTGTTACATACTTTCTTTTTAAAAAGATGTATTTCTTCTCACTTACGCAAACATGTTTACAGCTTAACAGCAACAATCATTTACGATATCTAGAATATGGCCCCTATTAAAACTACTTGATTGACGGAGCTCGATTTTTTCAACGTGACAATAAATAGTTGATTTTCTCTTCTATCTTCATTTTCTCTTCTTTCAATGTAATCGCATTGATTTCTTTGCAATATTGATTATGTTTGGTTCATAGGTCCCTACTGGCATTATTCTGCCATAACTCTATATTATGTCTTTTTTTGTGTGACATTTAGATGTTCTATGTTCGTTTTGGTTTCAAAAACTGACATTTGATTTCTTGATATAATCTGCTGATGTTTCATGGTTTACTGCAACCAACGTAAATTTTACTATTTTGCTTGAATATTAGCAACTGAGATGTCATAAATGGTTACAATGTCATCATTGTCTTCAATTTGGAACTATATCATTTCTTCAGTTTTGTTTTGTGTTTCCACATGAGGGACATTCCTTCCTCTGTTGGTTATATCTTCTGTACATTATTGAGAGAAATATCTGTGTAGCTTTTATTAACATTGACTCTCTTTTTTATTTATGTTTTTTCTTATTTTTATGCCATCCAATTTGATGATCAATGTTTTAATCCATCAACGTAATTATTATATACGCGTATAATTTAATTGTGTAATTTAAATAAACATTGTCTTTCATTTTTGTCTTTAATGGATAATTCTTACAGTTACAAATTGAAATATATTGAATTCCTTATTTTAAATTGGTAAAGGTAAAAGTTTAAAATGGAATTCCACATAAAAAAAATACAAAGTTTATTAATATAAACAATTAGATGTGTCGTCAATTGACAACAATCGGGCACTTCGAGCTATATCGCTCATTGAAATGCTTCGCGCCGATCACGCATCACTTCACTTCTCGTCTGATAGCGGGATCCATTGGCCGGTGTTGTGTTTGCTCCAAGTCGTAGAGCAATGCTTGACATTGGAGGAAGCACACATCCTTCTCAGGTTCGTCATTGTTGTTTTTGAGAGACGGAACGGCTCTAACATATCATCCTTCGCCGCCGGCCAGGATCCTAAGCAGCCAACCACAAGGGTGCCCAGGCGAACTGTCCANNNNCTGTGGTTTTCTCGTGCTTCATCAAAGAGCTGCTTGTATTTCTTTTCATTCTCTTTTCTGGCATTTTCCAAGAGCTTGGCTGTGTCATACGGTGTTTTGATGTCAATAAGCCAGAGCTCTCTTCCGCCGCGGTTTGTAATCTGAAGATCAATTCTTTTTTGGTCATTGACCAGGCGCATTCTCTGTTAGTAATAATCTCATAAATAGGCTTTTCAGTCAACAATGCTTCAACGAAAATATTCTGAATAGCGTCATGGCGAGCATTAATAAGAGGGCAATTTCTACCGCAGATACAAAAGACATGGTGTTGAGTTTCTACAGCAGACCCGCAAACTCGGCATTTAGTCTCGGCAGCCGGCGTATTAGCGATGAAATTAGTTGGAAGACTATTTGTGCGGGCCGCATGTAGAAACCGCCATTCAGCATTGGTCAAGGAGTTATCATATAGGATAGACGCGCTGACGGGGTTGTCACAGAGTGCCGTTGCAGAAATGCCGGCAACTCTCTGTCGTCTCCACTTATTGAATTTTAATTTACTGTATAGTTGGATCTGATGGAAAGCAGATTTAATTTGTTTACTATTGATAATGATAGCGTCTTTGTCTGTGTTGATTTTCAGACAAATTCCCATCTCATTGTTGTCAAACCTGATCCGTAAGCCAATTCCGTCTATGTATTTAATAGAATTTCTAATTTTTGTCCACCAGGACCGATAGCCATTTTCTTTATCTCCCTCATTTAACCAAGTAAAACAGTCGGAAAGTGAGCAGTTGATTTCTGTCTTATGGTATTTATATACAGTGTTTAACAGGTTAATTTGAGAGAGACTCCTAGAAACAATGTCAGGGCAAGTGATGTTCCTGAATGCCT
>MQRK01192144.1:2573-14098 GCA_001938485.1 Girardia tigrina | reverse complement strand
AAGTTTTGAGTAAATATTTTAATAAAATATTTATTTCTCTATTTGCTAAAAAATAATAAGAATTAATTTATTAATCAATTTAGTTTTTAATGCAATCGTACGAAAGCTTTGACAAAGATTGTCTTCATGACAGTCAAAATTATTGTTTAAATAAAAATATGAAAAGTCAAATTGGTGTACTTAATACTATTATTGTTAGATTTATCAGAAATATCGTAATAAATTACTATTGGAGAATACATCAAAAATGTCCTTCCATCATTCTTGATTTGAAAATAGTAAAATATAAAATACAAATTAGAACAATTTAAATAACATCGTTATCCAGTTGAATATTGAAATGTTTCCCATGTTCACCTTCCCCGGTATATGCGTTTATTTTTTTAAAAGTTTCATGTGAAGTTTTTTTAATCTTAGCCTCTCTTTTTTCCTGAATGCTGTAAGTAGTTTCCAGAGAAACTCTGGATAGATCCTTTATTTTTACAAATTAAAAACCTTACAAAATAGATAAATTTAATATAATTATTAAAATTTCACATTCAAATTTATAATTACATACTTCGAATGCTTTGTCAACACATTTTTCGGGGAAATATTAATGAAAGTAATAATAAATGATAAGTAAATATTTAAAATATAATGAATGTAAGTTAATACAAAATTTAATAAAACGTTCTTCCAAAAAACTGTACTGATATTTTTATTCTCAAAATACATCTTTGTAATTTACTTTTCAGTGTGATTAAAGCTGATTTCAAAATATCATGGACATCTCCAAAATTTAGACGGCCAATTTCTACGATTATTTTTCTTCCTCAAAGGAAATCATACTTAATAGGTTCTTCATAATATATTCTTAATCCAAATTTGACATACTCTTCTGGGTCACTCTCGGTACATATTCGTTTGAATCAGAGATTGGCAATGACTGACATAACATTATTGGTAAATTAATACATCTTGTATTTTTTTAATGATATTAATTTACTTTTAATTAAAAAAAACATGAAAAAGCTTATTATTGTGAGACCTAAAATATTGGTATTCGGCATTTCCTTCTCTTTTTATTTACTTTAAACCAGAAGTAAAAAACATCTGGCATTTTGAAGAGTGTTCGTGAGGTTTGGTGGGGCAAAAAATTACCAAATATTTTTAAACAAACTTAACAACACTGAAAAAATATTAATAGTTTGCTAAAAATTAATCAAATTTTCGGGAAGAACAAATCAAAAAAGAGAATAATCTTTTCGATTTTCACAGCAAAACTATTTCGGAAGAATGAATCAAATTTTTTATTAAATCGTAGAATATTTCAGAGTCTAGTTGGTAAAAGTACAAATCATTTGGTAACATCCTTCTCAAAACTAATTAATAGAATATTTTGCATAAAAAATTTTATTTTTTTTAATTTTTTAAATTAAATTTTCCTGAAATATCAAGGAAATATCAAGAAAACGAAATATTATGATATTTTAAAAGTTTAAAGATACTTTTAGATAAAAAGCATACTTTAAAAATCTTAAGGGCTTCAAGAAAACGTTATACCTTTGTGAAAATGTATCAATTGTAACTTTAATTATAGAATGTAACAAGCAACATCATAAGCTGCTGCAGCCATTACTTATTTGTTTTACGATATCACAATGTGTGATGAAAAACTTTCCATTTGAGTTCTTCAACATCGCTATTTCAAAAAACACAGCTCAACAACTTTAGCAAAGGAAATTAATACAGCAGAGAGTGAAGGAATCACAAAGATGATTATATTTACAAAATATATCAAGTGCTTCATTAAAAATGACACAAATTTCGAAGATACGTCCCGCTATTCGGACTCCTTGGGTAACAAAGTCCAAAAACAAACAGAGAAAGCCAATGAGCTACTATTATATACGACAATTTGTCAGAAAAACCTTGAACTCATTATTCATCATTGACAAAAATTTCCAGAAACTTGAGATGTACAGTAGACTACTTCCAGAAATACGAGGGGCGTTCCGAAAGTAAGTGGAAATACTTATATGCGGGTATGCGCGGATGTGTGCATCTTACAGAGGGACAGATGGAGTGGTGGCGTGATGTACTTACTAGCCAATAGAAATCGAGCAAAAGTGACATTGGTCCATGCAACATGTGAGCAGCATAGAGGAAACTGTCATATGCAGTGTTTTCATTTTTGTTTAACACATGGAAGACGCAGTATGTTCTCAGTGTGCCATCATCTTTTTCCTTTGGAAAGAGGACACTCCAGTGTCTAACATTGTGCGCCGCTTATCAAATGTATTTCAAGGAAGAGCCCTGCAAAAGTCTGCGTTTACAATTGTGTGCATCATTTCAAAAATGGACGTGAATCCTTGGACGACGAGAACAGGAGTGGACTTCCAGCAACGACGAGCACGGTAGAAAATGTGGAAAAAGTGTCGGGGACCATCAATGCAATTCAGTGCCTTATCAAGTTTGACAGTGATGAGGATGATGAATGACATTGTATTCCTTCAATAAATGCTTTCTTGTGGTGTCGTCTCTTTTTTTTCCACTTACTTTCTGAACGCCCCTCGTACGACATAAATTGACTCTAGCCTTTTTCCTCTGAGGTATTCAATTCATCGATATTCTTTAGACTTCAGACCTACCGCATGGTTCATTTTCGATCTAAAAATCTTCAAAATGGAATTTGATAAACTAACGATTTACTATGCTTTGGTTATGGGCATTTATATCAAACACTTCTATCAAGTTACGAGCTGATTGCACTGCATTGGTTCCTCAAAGGAATTTATATTCCATAACAGTACAAATTTTTGGCTAATTTCTAGTTCTAAACTTTTTGAAAAATTTGAAGACGAATATACCACAGGGATATATTGCCACGTTGAAAGGGATAAAGCGCTGGGATGAAAAATATTTGGACTTTGTCATGGGAGTGAAAATTAATAATTGACTTTATTTTCTGGAAATGGATTCCCATAGCAATGACACATGGATGCAAGTCTTGTACCGAAAGAATCGGCATTGTCAGTCGGTTATCCCAGTACAGCTCGCTTTGATGCATCGTTGGTGAGTTATATATAAAAAATTTTGTTTTCAAAAGAATCAAATCGATTTCTGTTGCCAATTGACCACCGATTTGGATATCATTTTACTTGCAAAGAGCAGGCAATTCCAACAGAATATGGTTTTTATTTCAGTGTGATACTCCGTTTAACAGCAAATCCTGTTCTCAATTACGTCGGAGATTTCCTAACCCTGTTTTGAATTTCAGCGAGGTTTTCAGATTAAAAGAAGTGCATTTGCTTTTCTATATTAAGAGTTTCAGCAATTTTCATCCTTTGATGAAAATTTGTGATGTATTGAAGAATTTGTCTCTGAGAACAGGTACTTTGCGGGAACATACTGCGAACATTCATCATAATACTCTCTGGATCAATTATACGAGAATATAACACTGGATTTCCCTCCTCGCGAAAAATACATGGATTGATGTTCGACGGTTTGGATACACCTTTATTTTATCGTTTAATTGGAGAAAAAGTATAAAAAACGTGTTGTCATGGCGATGTTCAGTGCGTGAACCGATTTTATATAAAAATTTCCCCCACCTTCTTACTCCTCATGGAGTTTTAGAGACGCCTGCCAATGTAGCCTCCATATCAAAGAAACGCACGATTATCCTTAAAATCTTTAATCAAATTAATTCTTCACAAGAATTACAACTCACATAAAAATTCTTTTATCCCTTGCGAAGCTGAGTCCTAGAGATATTATTTATATACAGGTTTATAAACTTTTATATATTTATTATTATGTCCGTTTATTTCATTTATAATTACACCTAGTTCTCTTTTTACACGTTAGATACGTTCTAGAAAAAAACGTGTAAAAAAGACATACATAAAAAATCTACTTTTTGGGAAAAGTGTTATTTCAAAACCGAATAAAAAAGACCGCATAAAAGAGAGTAAGAGTATTAATAAATACTTGTATTGAGATTCAAATTCATATTTAAAAAATAAAAAAACGACAACTTATTTAAAGGAAAATTTATATTTAAATTAATTTTTACAGAAATTCGAAATAAAATAGAAGATTATACTAGAGTTAATTTTTCGAGACAATCTTCTAATTCATGAACAATCGTTTTATAAGGCTCACATAGTCTACCTCGTTTACCAAGATTTGGAGTCATTGATGATGGTTTGTTTGCAAGTATTTTTCCACTAAAGCTTCTAGATGATTTAATGTTAATAGGATGTTGAGATTCTCTATGAGCTTGGGCTCTTACTGGAATAGGATCATTAAAATAAGGACTTGGTGGCCTTATAATTTCCTGATTACAATCTTTAGCGTCTTCTACCCAACTTCCACCATCTGGTTCTGAACGAGCTTTGATCAATTTGTTTTCTCCAAGTTGATGAATTGAAGATTTATCACTGGATAATGAATAAGGACTTAACATTTCGGAAGTATCTGTCAAAGAAGACCGGCCAGAAGAGCAGCTTCCAGCTTGTGTATTTACTCTAAGAAGTTCTTTGGTTTGGGGTTTCACTGCAACAATCGAAAGTTGATCACTAATATTTCCAAATGTTATACTTTTTATAAATGCACAATAGAGAAATGGTACATATCCAGCTCTTTTATCGACCTGACGGCATATGTAAGCCCATTTTTTGTTTATGTGGTAGAGAACCTGAACGAAATCTCCACGTTTACTGGATAATTCAGTAGGACCTTCAGATACAAAGTCATCTATAATCACGGCATATTCCATGACAATTTGAGGCATATCCTTCATTTTCTTACTCATTGCGAAATCTAAAATGTTTAATTGATATTTATTATTATTATTATTATTATTATTATTATTATTATGATTATTATTATTATTATTATTATTATTATTATTTTTATTATTATTATTATTATTATTATTATTATTATTATTTTTATTATTATTATTATTATTATTATTTTAAATTCACTTAGTCGAAACAATAAACAGTCTGGTTTTTAATTAATTAATAATAATATTGATAACTTATAAATAATAATTAATTTTACTTGGTTAAATGTATTTACAAAAGATATTTTTGAAAAAAGGCTAATAATAATACATAACTAATAATACATAAATGAAGTTATATGATAAAGTTACTTAATAAGTACATAGCTACGTTTAACAAGAAATTTAAAAACGATTGCAGTTTGAAATTATTAAAAATATAGAAGGTCATTTTTAAAAAATTTATTGTAATTAATTTCGGCGGATTACCCGTTATCTTAACATTAGTTTGTGAAACTTATATATGATGAGAAGTGATGATTAACAAGCATTTAAGTCATTAAGGTTCGATTTGAAAATTTTAAACGAAGTTTGAGTGGGAAGCTTGAATATTATTTTGCGGATCCATTGACCTTGTTAATAAGACCTCGTCATTCTGTCCCAATAATTTTTAAATTGTTTGCCCAGATTTTAAAAATATAGTTATATAATTATATTTTATTATTATTTTGATTTATTTTATGATTATTCGAATATCGATTTATTAATTATTAATTCAAAATCTTCTATGTATTTCTAATTTTTATTACCTTACTTATTACTACTGCTGTATAAAATATTTCCTCTTATAAAGCAATTTGATACATTTGGCAAAGTTATTTTCTGTCAACAATTAATATTTATTTATCTTTGAAAAATAAAATAAACAATAAAACTAATTGTACGAAAATTAATTATTCTCGAATATTTTTGTTCGTCAATTGGCAATATTCTTTTTACTTGAATATTTGTTAAAAACAATCAATCAATAATAATAATTATTATTATTATAATTGTCATTATCATTATCAAATTATTAATAAAAACTTTTATTTTTTTGCAATTACAAAATCGCTGCATATATGAGTCTTTCATTATTTCTGTTTCAAAAAATTCTTAAATTTTCATTTTGATTTATTAATTATAAATTAATTTATATTATATATGCATATTTATGAAATCTCTGGTTTTCATTTTTAATTAAAATTAAAACATAATATTAATTCCGCAATCGTTGTGGAAGAGAACGTCACAAAACGTAATTCGAAACATTTATAAAGTGTCAAAGCCTATTAAAAAATATTTTAATTGATTTATTAATTTATTCACAGATATATATTAAGATAAAATAAATATAAATTTTGAATTTTTTATTCCTTTGAGTATTATATTTATATTAGTATTTATATTTCATATGGCTAACTGAAAATAAAAGAAAAACTGAGAACAAAAATTATTATTTATATCTTCATGATTAGCTAAATAAATTATTTATTTATATTATTTAAGAGTAATGAAATTATTTTAGATAACCTATTCATCAATCATGAATAAAAGATTGTTTCATGGTTTCTAGAGTTAATTATCCCAAATGTGGATACTGGTGAAAAATAAAAAAACGGGCAATTTTGAAGTCGAATTTTTAGGTGTACGGACACTTAATACAACGGCATTTAATATCGCGAAAACTTATCCCTATGATTGTTAATACTGCCACATTTAATACCAAGACAGTTAATCCCACAACATTTGATCCCGCAAGATGTATTATCAAAATGTTTAATACCGTAAAACGACATCAAAACAATTAAAAACTTATTATAAAAAATGAAAATGATTATTAAATTGATATAATTATTTTTTATACAGTGAAAGCCGCTTAATAGGACCACTGGTTAATATGACCAGCCGCCTAATAGGACCAAATTCTGTGGGACCGAATCATTTCCTATGTTTCGAATATTAAAGCAGCCGCTTAATAGGACCAGTAAAAGTCGGTTAATAGGACCACTCATGAAACTGTTTGACCCTTCAAACANCATGAAAGTCATGAAAAACGTGTTTTTAGCGTAGGTCATACACCTACCCCAATCAACATACACATACACACGTAATAAAGAAGCAGGTCTTGACTGAATTTGTATTTACTGTATTTAAGTTTAAACCGTAAAATCCAGTACAGTACAGTATTACTAGTGTGAATACCCAAAGGCTGAATGCAACCATGACAACTGTCATTCATTTTAAAATACAGTAAAGTAGTACAGAACTGTATCGCCCAATACTGTACATAGTTAAAGCGTTTAACGTACAATTTATACGAAGAGTGTGTACTTCAGAGCTCTCAAACTGTTTAGACCATCGCAATCGGTTTGCAGGCAGTTTTAAACCGATGGCGACATTTAAAAACGCGCAAAATGTTGTAGAAACTCGAAAAGTGTACTTTGTCAAAAAATAACACCACTTTGCTTAATGGGACCAATCGGTTAATAAGACCAGTTGGGCTGGGGACAAATGTGGTCCTATTAAGTGGCTTACACTGTATTAAAATTTTAAAACTTTAATGAAAAGAAAAAGCTTCTGAAAACGTAACCAGAAAAAATTATTTTATTGCAAGAGAATATTATGGTTTGTAAGCTTTGTTTCAATGTTACAGGAAAAGGTTAAAGAAAGATGTGCAAATTTAAAATAAAAAAGTGATTATTACGGTATCTCTGGTCAACAGTCGACTTTACCTAAAACCTTATAAACCTTATAAATTATCAAAATTTGAAGAACAGTCATTGAAGCAGTTAACCAATATTTTTAAAGTGAACAACTACATTATTTGCTCACAATTGTTTGTTTGACATGTTTTTCGTTGTTATTTAATATATTATTATTTGGTATTTTTATTTTTTAATAAAAATTAATAGTAGAACATAAAATTTCGTTAGAAATTTAATTTATGAGTAATATGAGTAATTTCATTTATATTTAAATATTTGTTGATAAAACATTTTTGTTTCATGTTCATTTTCAAATTAAAATAATAAAGTAATGAAAAAAGTAAAATTTATATTCAATATTTATTTCAATACTATTTTTATTATTTTAATAAATAATAAAAATTTAAAATAAAATATAATTATTTTAATTTAATAATCATTTTCATTTTTTAATATTAAATTTAATTGTTTCGATATTTTTCTACGGTATAATCGATTTAGGTATTAAATGTCGAGAAAAATCAAATGTCTTTGGATTAACTGTCGCAGAAATGAGCAGCAATAAGTATTAACTATCGCGGTATTAACTGTCGCAGGGATTAAGTGTCATAAAATCAAATATGTAAATATATATTGAAAATTTTATATATTGTACGTACAGATAAACCTAAATCGATAATTACCTTCATTTCTTTTAAGGCTACCACAAAATAGATTGAATAACGATCTAAACGGGGTCATGTACTTCTCTAACAACTATCTTATCCTCAGGATTATCACCAGTACTCACTAGTCTAGATAGTTGTAGTTTTAGTTTTAACATATTCTTGAAAAAATATTTTTATATTTAATAAAATATTAAAATAATTTTTAAATTATCATTTAAGACAGTGAACCTTATTAATATATAAAATTAAATAGATTTTATATTATTCTTCAATTGTACCATATAAATCGATATTGCTTTTCTGATAACAAAAGATAATTCCATTGTTTCACGAGATACATTTTGTTGTTATATACAAAAATTTAAGTTATTTTGTCTTTTTATCAGAAAAATCGTTTAAATATAATTTTCAAACTAAAATGAAGAGGAATTTACTTTGTTGTTACAAAATCTTCTTTATTACATAAATATCATTAATAAAAGAAAGTCATGAATAAATGAATTTATGATTTTTTAAAAAGACATGTTTCGTCCCTTATTTGATAAAAAAGTGAATAAACTTCAATTAAATTTTATCAACAATTTTTTAATTATTCATTAGTTTTCCGAGTAATGTTTATTCTTAATAAATTTACAAAACAATCTTCTTCTGAGCCTGAATGGTCGAATGATGAAAGAGTTTAGAAGGGTCGCCTAAAACAATATTGTGTTTAAAACTTTCATCAACTATGTAAAGTGGATTGTAACTATCTATTACACATATGTAGAATAACTAGGTTTACTGACACAAAACGAGATTAGGGTCCTGTAAGATTTTAAAATTAGATTTTGAAGATAAAGATTTTAATTTCTTATCGATATTTTATTATTACATCGCATATTTATGTAAAATAAAGTCTAGAAATAAGATTTTACAATAAGACTCTAAAATAAGACGTTAAAATAAGATTTTAGGTTTCAATTTTTATTATCAATATTATATCATATATTTATTTAAAAAAAACGTTTAAATTAAAGAAATCACAAAAATCTCCTACATTCATTTAAAAAACATTATTATTGCGGAATTTCATAATTTTGTGATGCCTGAAGAAAATATTTGTGCTGCAGATAGCGTACCTAACATGTCTCATTTCTTTTCATCACAAATTTATAATCTTTTTTCTGATTAGGTTGGGTACCTCTTGTCTTAACTTTAATTTCTAGAATACATTTTCTTATAAGTTTTCGGCAAGGAGCACCAAACATTCAGTTCTGGACACAAGAATTTAGGCAAGGTTCTGACCGGTTAGAAAAACTATAAATAAAAGGTGTGATGCAATGCAAAAAATCAGTCTTATCTTTTAATAATTCTTTCTTTTCAAGATTTAAATTTTGTAAAGAACAAAACAAATGTCGTCAATAATATTTTTTATAATAACAGGAAATTTAGTTTTAATAAAAATAATTAATTAAAATTTCCAATTGAATATTAATTGCTATATTGTTGTTTAATCAGAAAAAGAAAACATTTGCTGTCGAATTATAAAAATTATATTGTTTTATTTGTCAAATGTTGAAATGTTTTTTTTTAATGTTGTAAAATGTTTAAATTATTTGTTATATTTTTTAAATCGATTATTGAAGAAACAGTTTTATTTTATTTGAAAATTTTACTTAATTATGATATGGATGTGAAGCGATGTTTAAGGGTTATGAAGGTAAAGTTTGAAATAGTCTACTCTAAAAGAATCTAGATAAACCCTCAAATTCATCAAAAATGTCATTATTTTATATACAAAGTTGTATAATGATATGCACAGAAAGATCTAAATCAATCATTAACCCCATTTCAACACAATATTGTCTCATATCATCCGTTGTACTTTTACTTAAACTTATTTTCATGAAAAAAAGGTTGTCTTAAGATGCAGAGAAGGTAACCAAACTACAATATTAATTAATATTTTTGAATAGTTGCTTTGATTTCATGTATTTTTTGAACAATGATACAGTCATAGATTGTCATTGTTGTTAACAACTTCTCATTTTGGACTTTTAAAATGTAAATTTAAACAATTATGTATAAAAAATGACTTTTTGTTGAATTTGAGGTTTTGCCTTGACACAATTTGTCATTCTGTATCTGATACAAGAGAAGATCACATCCATTTTTTGTTTTGTAGTTTGATATCATTTTATTTATATTTCATTATATATATTGCTATCTATTTTACAAACATACTTAGGCATGAATGTATGAATGATATGATAATTGACTTTTATATTTTTATATTATTTACTTTGTACTCTACTGATTTTTTGTTCAAATATGTCACTAACTGGCAGATAATCAGTATAATTAAAAGACTAATAACCACTTTCAAAGATCATTCTTTACAGTTAATAGAGCATTTATTGAAAGTAAAGAAATAATTCGGAAGGAAAGAATCATTAGAATTTAGAAAAATGCTTAAAGAAATTCAGGTAGATGGACAATAAAAATTGCTATCAAAATGGTATTCTTAACCAAACGGAAAAGTTTAAAAGGTTTTCGACTTTGATTGTAAACATCATTGAATAGGCTTTATTAAATAGGCTTTATTTGATGACTCGGAGCATAAGAAGTCATTATACGTTCAAAATGAAATATTTACAATAATTTTAATAGAAATTAAATAAAAATTAAATGATAAATTATATTTCATATAAATATACCTTAAATTTGAAATCTAAAAGTTAATTAGTTATTTCCTCCGCTGCAGCTATACGAAATACTTTTCTCGCTAATTATTATCAACAATCATTTTATCCATCGTGTGAGGAATATTTTAATTTGTTTGAATGTGTAAATGTATGGATGCTGAATGTTGATTTATTAGGTGTATAACTTAGTTTTTTGGATTTTTTTGCAGAACAGACAAGTTTATTTCTATGACATAATAAGTTTTATTCTAATCAAAATATTTTCCATCGTTAATTATGACTTTCGACCATCTTTCAGGCAAATTATGAATTCCATCGACAAAAAAATTTTGGTCTTTTGATGCGATCCATTGTTCCAGCCATTTTTTATATGATCCTGGTTTCTGAAGTACTGGTCCCGAAGAGCGCTTTGCATTGATCGGAACAGATGATAATCTGATGGGGCACAATCTGGTGAATAGGCAGCATGCGGTAGAATTTCCCATTTAAGATCTTCCAACGTGTTTTTTACTTGTTTTGCGACATGTGACCGAGCATTGTCATGGAGCAAAATCACTGTGCGCTGTTTGTTGGCTGGAATAGGACGTTTTTTCTTCAATGCATCGTTCAATTTCATTAACTGTTGTTGGTAACGTTCTGCATTAAC
>MQRK01192138.1:3210-31748 GCA_001938485.1 Girardia tigrina | reverse complement strand
TATAAATATTTACGAATTTCGATTTGCTTTTTGTCGTAACGGTTCGCTTTTCTCAGAATCGTTCGATATACTCCTAAAATTGTACACTAAAAATTATTTTAAAAAAATTATTAATGTCTTGATTCAATTATTTGGGCATCTTCAGTTGCGCTGCTGATATCCGAATATTGCACATCCATTTTTCAATAATTTTTTTTAAATAATTTTGAAAATTTATTAATTTAAAATTTATGTTTTACCCTTGTAAAACGTTAAATGTCCTTAACCATTGTAAAAAAAATTTGTATGTATGATGTGTGTTTTTCATTTTGTTTGCGTGTTTGTATGTATGTATGGGTGTATGTTTTTATTTTTTCTCACCTATCTATATTTTCATGCCCTTATCAAATTTTAAAGCCCTTTTCAAATGAAAAACAGGTAAATTTTTATTGGTTGTTTTTCATTTGTTTGAATGCTTTAGTTGTTTATTTATATATATACACTTATTCAATTTAAATTATCACTTATTATTTGTTAACAGGTGTATCAATTTTAATTATTAATTGAAAATATTGAAATTGACTTTGAGATTGTAATATTTTGGATATTTTTTTCCTTTGTCGTTTGACGAAAGAAGAATTAATTAGAAAGAAGACCCATTTCGATACGCCTAATTTTGACGAAGATCTGAAGTTAACCAGTTTTGACATTTCTCAGCAGTTTATGTCTACAAGTATATATACATTTACAGTTTTATTATAACTCGTCCAGTACATTGATCCGGTACTGGTAATCTTGTCATTGGTTTATCATTGTGTGATTGTTAGAGTTATATTTTATATTATTTGTTGCCATTTTTATCATCAATTCTCGATTAATAAATAGTTAAAGAAACCAATTTAGACCAAAATAGAAATAAGCCAAATTATTATACAATAACCGTATGTATATGTCAATGATTGGGTCACTACACTGATAAACAGTGTCGAAACAGACTCAAATTAGTAAATGAGTTATTACAAAACATATTCTCAACTTAAAGGAATTGAGATATAAATTTTAGATTTCTAAAATCATTCTGGTGGATCTGTTCGCTTCCGAACTTCATCCCCAAGCGAGAACATTTTTTGAACTACCAAATCAATCCGACGATATGATACAGCTCCGTTTCGTTGGGTCACTGATTGTCTAAGGACAACGATGATTTAATATCTTTGGATTTTTCAATTTTAATATCGGTTTTATTGATTGATGCAGGCTGTATTATTAAAAAATAAAATATAATAACCGATGTAGGGTTCGTTATCGAATTTATCGATCGATTTATCAACAATATTTTGCACGTCGATATCCATTGAGATTAGTAGATAGAAAAGGCGGAATAAAAAAATCGATAAAAATTTATACGAATTAATTAAATCGTAGAAATACTAAGTCAGTTAAATAATCATTGTACATGTTTATTTTCAAATAAAAAGATTTCTGTAAATATTCAAACAAATTTGTTTTTTTTAATTAATTTTTTAGAATTAATTTAATTTGTTGATCCACTTTATTTTTGAATCCCATTATAAAGGAGCAACAGTAAAAAACTGGGGTAAAAAGGTTTTTTTATTTTTTTGGTAAAAATTAATTATTGGTAAAAATTTATTGCTGGTAAGAATTTATTGAAGGCTAGAATTTATTTATGGTTAAAAATTATTAATGATAAAAATTTATTGATTATAAAATTTGTTAATGGTGAAATTTTAATAATTTATTATACTTATAAATTGTTTTCGGATGTGGAAATTCACGATAAAAAATTGTTGATTAATTGTCACTAAAACCGAGTTTGAATATTATTATAGATACTCAAACATACAACTATATTAGTAATAAATCATGAAGCATTCTCGATTTATCGAGAAGACGAGATGTACGATCGGACGCCGAAGAGAATGCCCCATTTTGGCTTACGTGCCCATTTTGTTGGACTAATTCTGTTGATTTGCCAAAAACAATAATTGACAGTTATGTTCTCTTTGTAAGGGGTTTTTGTGACTTAAATTTTTGAATAATTAATTTGTAATATCATATTTATAATTAAATAATTTCAAATGATTTATTGATATAAATTTTTAAAAAAAAACAAATATTTCGGATTAATAATAAAAACTGTAATTAAAATTAAATTTATTAGAAAAATGACTTTTTCGGAAATAAATAATTAGGAGTAACAAACTTTGTAAATAAAAATTTTAATATTTATAACAAGTAATTGTAATGTTGGGATGTAAAGGTGATTGTAAAATAAAACGGAAGTTAAAACAAAGACGATATCTTTACAAATATTTATTTGTTAAATACAAGTTTTTACAATTTTTATGAAATTGTTTTAAAAGAACTTATCCTATTTAAGAATGTAGAAGTTGGATAATGGAGGAAACGAATTTTCGTTTGCTTCCGATTCAATTTAAAGTATATAGGAGTATATATCAAAGCAAAATATATATAAATTTATTTTTCACACTTTTTCTATTATTTCCTTTTTCTTTCTTTTTCTGTGGATTTCAAATCAGGTTTTATAACCGTTTTATCAGTAGGTTACAGCTGGTTAATTTTTCCCACTCTATTTAATTATAAATTTATTGCCTCTTTTTCCGTCTGACTTCTCTTTCTGCTCAATTAGGAATCTTCTCTTGATTAGAAAATTTGTACTTCTTAATTAAACACTTCCTTTAATTAAAATAATTTGTAAAAAATAAATAAGGGCGTTTTTCATCTTCTTTTTCTTCTTTTTATACTATTCTTCTAAAATAAATTTTCTTTATTTATCTTTCAAAATATCTTAATTATCTTTTTTATAAAAACACCTGTTATTTCCTTCTGGATTAAATTTATCTTTTTGTTTATTTAAATTCATTTATTTATATATATTTCATATTTAATATAATAAAAAGGTAAATAATTTTTATTATACCCATTTAATTAAAACAAATATTAATTCTTAATATTTATATTTTATATACTCAACAGTAACACAAAATTTGTATTAAAAAATAACTATAATCAAATGTTTTTTTAATTGAGTTGTAAAATAACAATCATAATGTTTGAGTTACAATTAAAATGGTATCAAATTTGTATAAAAATATAATTATAATTAAATATTTTTAAAAATTAGGTGGTAAAATAAAAGAAATCATAATGTTTATTTAAAATTGAAATAGTGTCAATTTGTAATACAAGAATAATTATAATAAACGTTTTTAAAAAACTACGTTGTAAAATGAAAAAATCATAATATTTTATTTAAAATTGAAATAGTGTCAATTTGTATTAAAAGAATAATTATAATTGAATGTTTAACCAATTAACGAAGAATAAAATATTAAGAAATTTAATTTTAACAATAGATGTACCATTCAAATATTATAAAAGATCTAAAATTATATTTAAGTTAACTGGTTTTAGATAAATAATATTGAAATTACAAAATTTAAATAATTTTAGATTACTAGAAATTGTGGCAAAATACGTTTAAAAATGATTTAAAATAGAACAGTTATTATTTAGATTTTTATAATGTATTTTGAAGATTTTTATAAAATAATAAAATCTTTATATATAAATTAACGTAATAAAAAATAAATTCAATTTTAATTAACGTTTGAATAAATAAGTTATCAGTATTATAATCCAGTATTTTTATGTATAATTAATCTGGTCAAAAAAAGAAAACAAAAGAAAAGTTCCTCAAGAAAAAATGTTTAAATAATTGTTATTGTTGTAGAAATAAAATTTTATGTTAATGAATTATAATTTTGATCAAGAACCCAACACTCTTAATATACTGTAAGTAACAATAGAACTTAAAAATATCAGCACGAAGAAAGTATTAATAGTACTAAATATTGTTTTTTTAGTAATTTAATTATTTCTGCTTAACGCAATTTTAAATATTCTGTATTAATTTATTTTTTAAATCAATTTACATATAAAGAAAACTTAATTTTTAACAATTCATTTGATTTTAAATGATTTTAGATATGGATGTAAATTTAAAATTAATAAATCTTAGAAAATTATTTTTATTAATTTAATTTCATAATTAATTAAATTTTGAAAAACAATTTAAAATATGTATTATTTTTTATTGTTGTATATTTCTGACTTTGAAGTTTGTTTTAATTGATCAATTTAATAATTTGAAAATTTGTAACTGATTTGAATGGGCAACATTCACACTGTTGGACCGAATGAAGCTTTAATTATATCAGGCGGATGTTTTGGAGATAAGAAAGTTAAAACGATTGTTGGTGGATGGGGATGGTCTTGGTGGCTCGTCTGTGAAGTTCAAATGTTCGGATTTGATTTTCGTTTCAAATTAGAATATTGTTATAGGCTTTCTCTCGAAGTTATGACTTTAACTCCCAAATGTGAACAAGTCGAGACATCAGAAGGTGTACCGATCACTGTCACTGGTATTGATTATCTGTACATTTCTTTATAAATGAATGAGATAATACAGTTACTTTATGATATCATTTAGTCGATGGTTTAATAATAAATATCTACAATCGATTGTCTAAAACAATTTGCTTTCTAACCTTTTTTTTATAAAGGTGCTTCACATTTTCGCTAAAACATAGAACCTAAATATTGGATGTATTTCATCTACTGATGGTATCAATTTTAAGTTAAATTGTACAGCATTTCCCATTCACTTTTATCGATATAAAAGATTTATAGTTGATTGAACACTAAATCAAATGGCTTTAAAATTTTTATAATCAATAGACCAAACAAATTTGCATATGAATTTTATGGAATTGATCTCTTTTGTTAGCATGTCGAAAGAAACTTCATCGAATGTTGATACCATTTATCGATACTTACATACTTGCATTTATCGATAGCGATGTCACCTATAACATCATGAATCATTTGCACCAATTCATCGAGCCTTGCCGCTGTTCTAATTCCGTAGGAACCACGGATTATGTGAAACAGTTGATCGAGGCACTCATCATTCACGTGATTGATTGCTCTTTTCCAACAGGAAAATATACTCTTCTATCGGATTTAGAAAATGACTTCATAAAGGCGAAAACTTTAATGTGTCATCGGTGAAGGATCTCTTCCATTCGTTACTGCTTGTGAATGCAGTATTTATCGATCACGAAAGTGAAGCGTATGTCGGGAAAAGTGAGCTCAACCTGAGCTTCCAATCCAGCAAAGAATTGAAAGAAAGTGTTACCGGTGAATGCGCCAGTGATTGATACAGACTTAATTAAATTTTGTTCACGGGATATCAACACAATCGTGCTTATGTTGATGTTCTTTTGCGTTGGAATCCTGATAATTGTACTTTGTATCTTGAGTACAAGTGCGCAAGATTGACGAGTCCACAGATTGGCTTCCATTTCGTCGAAATATACGACAAATGCTTCTGAGTTTTTGAGGAACAAGTTTGTATATTATTTTGGCAACTCCAATGGAGAATTGGTGTTGTGTGGTTCTGGAAACACCTGAGCCTTCTTCAACGTGATCACTCTGTTTTTAATTGTTCTAGCAATTGTTTGAAGGGATATTAGCTTGAGCAGATGAAACACTGCTTCCAAATGCAATTGAATCTCTCATAAAGATACATCTAGGTGATCCTCGAGGAAAGAGACAATTATGAATATTTGGATTTTTTTGAAAAAATGTGTTACATTAATTTGAATTAAATATTTTTAATAGTTTCGAACAAAATATTATTTTAAAATAAATAAGATTTAATTAAAACAAATCAAATTAATGAGTTAAAGTAAGGACTTATAATTAAATTGCATTAAATATTATTTTTAATTTTTAGCTTATAAAGATTACATTGGTAAAGAAAGTATAGCATTTTTTTGACTTGTGTTTATAATAAAATTATCTATTGCTCTAATTAGGACTTCAAATATTGATAAAATTAACCAAATGGTTTGGTGACATTTTCTTGTTCATGTGCATTATCTTTCTATACTGATCATATGGAGCGAATTTATTAATATAATTAAGCAGTTTATATATTTAAAATTAAATTTCTAGGTATAGAAAACTTTATTCTCGTTCAACTTTATTATTTCTCAATTTCATAAATGTATGGAAGTTATTTCAAGAAAATGATTATATTAAAATGATAAAAATAAGAAGCGTTATCTGTAAAACTTAATAAATACAAACATATGCTTATTAGAAAAATACATCCGTTGAAGCGAAAATAAGTATCTTTGACGAGAAAAACCTATAACTAAAAAATATATATTTTCATATTGGTTGTAAATTTTGAATTCTTTTGTGGTATTAGAGGTTCTTGGAACATCCTCGGAATTATTATTAAGAGTTATTTCAGACGTCTAAACTTTATTATACCACACAATAAAAAATTTTTAAATCTTATATTTAAAAAAAACTTTTTTTTGAGAAAAAATTTGTTTTATAAATCCTAAACCGATATAAAAAATACTCATAATATTAACGGATAACATGAAATAGTAGGTGGAAAAAAAATTGAAAAGGCGCCCAATATTGGTTTACACCTACTATTTGGTGCTTTTGTTTGTACTATTTGATTCCACCTACTATTTTAATAGTAGGTGGAAAATTTTTTGAAAACTTCATTACACCTACTATTTCATGTCCACCTACTATTTGATGTTATCCGTTAATACTTGATTTTTTATTTTAATTTTATAAATCAATTTTAAATTACGACAAAATTTTAAAATATTTAATCGTTTCGTTTAATCTTATTAATTTTTAAAAATTGTTACACATATAAAAATTATTCATTTTAATTTTTATATTACATTAAAACTCTCAAAAAATTTTAATTATTAACAATTTAATTAGACCTTCTTAATTTAAGTAATTTCTTTTTTTCTAACTTTAAATATTTAATTATATATAAATTTTAATTTGTAAATATTTAATTTAACCTTATTACCAAAATTTTTCTAACATTTTTATTCTTAACATGTGTTATACTAACGTATTGTAAAATAGTATATTTTTTACTAGAGAAAATATTGATTATTTTTTCTGATTTCAAAACTTGTTTTGCTTTTCAACTGGGGGTCAAAAATTAACTGGAGCAAAAAATACAAAATAATGAACAATTTGTTAATTGTTTTTTTCCAAATGAATATTTTTTTTGGGAATGAATGTTGAATAAAGTTTTTCGTGTACAATCATGGTCTGGATGTTAGTTTTAGCAGTCTCTTTCAAGAGCATTTACAACACGAAAAAGCGCGACAAGCAACAATTATTGATTCGGCCGAGCTCGAAGGTCTTTATCAAGTTCATCCGAGTCATTCAGTTTAAGTAATACTTCAAAGAATTCACAATCGTCGACAATCATCGATCTGGCCAGATCATTGTCGAATTGAATGGAAGGATCAAAAAATGAACCAAGGACACATTTATAGGAGTAAACGAAAAAATGACCAATTTCTGGATGAATGCAACTACGCGAGAAGACAGAAATAAAAGTTACCAACTGAACTATTTCCAAAATTTTAAAATTTATAAACAATTTGCATAAAATATTTAGTTCTATATTAATTACAATCTCTTTGTTTTAGGAGTTGCTCAAGTTAAAGTAATGAATGAAGAAAATCTTTTGCGTATTGCATGTGAACAGTTTCTTGGTAAAAGAAGAGAAGATATTGCTAATACAATTTTACAGACACTAGAAGGACATCTACGAGCTATTTTAGGAACACTTACTGTGGAGGCTGTTTATCAAGTAAAATTGAAACAAATAAAAATGATATGATATTTTTTAATAAGGATAGAGACCAATTTGCACAGTTGGTACGCGAAGTTGCTTCACCTGATGTTAGTAAAATGGGAATCGAAATATTAAGTTTTACTATCAAGGATGTATATGATAAAGTAGAATATTTAAATTCTCTTGGTCGAGCTCAAACAGCCAATGTCAAAAAGGATGCTGATATTGGTGTTGCAGAAGCTGAAAGAGACGCTGGAATCAGGGTAAATTTTTAAAGACTAAGTTTTGTAAAATTTTATTTCTAAAGGAAGCTGAATGTGAAAAATTAAGAATGAATGTTCGATATCAAGCTAACACTGAAATAGCAGATGCAGAAAGAAACTTTAATATGCAGAAAGCAGTTTTTGAAACACAAGTCAATCAACAGAAAGCTGAGTCTGAATTGGCATATGAATTACAAGTTCAAATTTTTGTGTTTGACGATAAATATTTTTTAGATACACTACTTGTTGTTTGATCTTTAAAGAAACGAAAAATTAAAAATTTGTCAAAAATTCTACATTTATACTGAAACAAACGCCAAGAGCTCTATTAAGCAGTGGGCGTACCAAATTATGCACAAGCCTTAGTCACATTATCTATTTGAAGCCTCTCTTTTTAAATCTTTTATGTTCAGTCCACTACATTCTTTTAAGTCGTCTGTCCATTTTCTATTTGGTCTTCTTCTTGGGCTTTCTCGTTCCATTCTTCCTTCAATCATAACCTTCGCTAGTGCTTGTTTTCTTATTTGATATTCGCAGAATTTCAGCTTCCGTCCCTTGATGATTTCCTCTCTTCTATTGATTCCGATCTTTACCTGGTATTTCTGTCATTTTCTTCCAGACAAGGGAGAATATTACTATTTCACAAAATTTTCAACTGGGTAATTTTTGACAAATTTTGATATTTTCCTTAACAATTCCTCAAAGAATACATATTTCAGAGATTGAAAGAGGACTAATTATTGTTTTGAAATAAAACAATATACAATAAAAGAAACTGATGAATGTGTTGACCACCTTTATTCCTCAGTTTTTTATGTTTTGATTAATTTTAAGAAAAAGAAAACTTTGAAGAATTCTGATAAGTCAGGAAGGCCCAAATCATTGACAAATATTCAGATAATTTATTAGAAGTTGTTGCCAGTCCATTTCCTTCACCTTTCAAAATCACAAATAATTATCCTAATAAAACATTAACGTTGAAAATATTGGTCAAAAGAAAGGTTTTTTACAATGAGATCTGTTTATAGACCTCTTATGTCGAAGATAAACTTAGTAGACGGTTTTTATTTATTAATGCGTACAAAGAATGAACTTTATAGCAATGCGGGAAAGTGCTTTTTACTGATGGATCTGTTTTTATAGTCTATAATCTACTTCAGGACCAATGACGAAAAGATTTTCGACAAGTCTAGCAACAATTCAAACTTAAACCCAATTTAAAACCTGCATGAATACTTTATAAATATGTTATATCTAATGCAAGTTAGTATTCATTTTTCTGCATGATTTCTTGGAATAAGTAATGAGATACATTCTGAACTTGCTCATTCTATATCGCATCTTAAAAAATGCTGTTCTTACAGTTTAGGAAATGGGTTATCCAGAATGACCGAATGTTTATAATATTTTGGTAACACATTACACAAACGAGAAAATTACTCAAATATCTCACAAAGTTCCCTCAAACTATATTTATTCATGAAATGGCTGTATTTTAAAAGAATTTGTTACTAATCAAAAACTTCTGGGCCTAGAAATAACTGATGAATATAAAGTTACATATCCAATCTTTAAATCGAATATACTACGCAATGCGTCAAATAGGTATTTAGAATTGACCCAAAATTAGCAATCGATTTTATTCAAATTTATTGATTTATAAATCCGGCAATTCCTTGCCGCCTTGATACCTGCGCAGTTAACCACTAATCTTTCACACGACGAGTCTGTTGGATCTGTTTCAAATTCAAAACTGTTAAATATGTCAAATTTATAACAATAAACAGACTATTATTCTAGATTTACTTCTTAAGTAATCTCCACCAACTTTCATTCATTTTTGCCATCATGACACCTCGTCAAAAAGGCCCATTTTAAATACGTTTTTCAGATATAAAGCAAGCAAATGCAGGGCATGTTGTTGCAAATCTTTCTTTAGTTGTTAGAATAAGTGGAAATCACTAGGAACGAGATTTTCCCTATATGACGAGTAAGGCGCCAATGATAATATGAACGAGTCGATAGTTTTTGTTGTCAGGTGTAATGCATGTTTCTGTTCATTGTCATGCCATAGCCAGAATTCATTCATTCGTCTTTTCTGTCGCTTATTTCGCTTCCTTTATCAGTTTTTTTATATAATAATTGGAAATGATTTTGACACTTGATGCAGCAAAATCTTTTTTGATTTTCAGCAGCATTTTTTTACTTACTTTTAACTTCCACGGGTCTTACCGACTTTTCCACATTTAAAACATCAGTGCGCCAACTTTAAAAATCATGAACCAGTTGTAAATGGTTTACAAGGGTGTTCACTCTTGTAGTTGTCCAACAATATCTTGGCTGTCAGATTTCTTTAAAAGCAAAACATAACGCTTTGAAATTCAACGTTATCTGACGAATATAAGTTCTGATATGTTCTGACGAAATAAGGAAATAGTACAATATTTGTAAATACATAACCAGCTTAGAAAAACAAAACCACTTTTCATTACCTACATATACTTAGGTATAATTACTTGCAATTTTAATTTTATGAAGTAATTATTTTTTTCTGAGTCTGAGTATTTATTGGGTACATCACGTATGTATCCAAACTTAGTTGTACATTATTTATTTATTTATTAGTAAATTCTTATTCAAATATCTTTTTATATTTATAAAAATGATTTTTTGTCATTTTCAAAGAAATAATATATTTATCATAGTTTTTATGGTACAGAACCGTTTTGTTAATGAACGGTTTCCTATTCTTCAATGGTCTTCTTAATAGTGATTATGTACAGTTAAACCAATATTTCGCTTATCTAACACGATTTGTATAACTCATTGCACGTCATTATCAACTTTCGACTTTTATTCAGATTGGACACTTACCATTTTCCGTTCCTTGGTCCTCAGTTTAGAGTCACTTAGCCAATTTCTCAGCAATATCCGCTACACACTGTCCCACGGAATCGTCCCACAAGCCGCAGAAGACCATTATTTTCAGGAAACTGCATACTGGCTTCAAGCAGCAGCAAATTTGGAAAGTACCAATCAAGTGACCGACCTGCGAAAATAACGTCCGCCGTGTCAGATGATCCGGCTATTCCGGTACTTCTCCCTCGATGCCAGCGCAGTTCCCCGCTAATGCTTCAAGCAACAAGTCCATTGGCTTTGTTTCGAGTCCAAAACTGTAAAATATGACAATCACGCACACCACTGATACCTCACTATTTTCGACAATGACGTTATATTAGTATGCATCTACGGCCCTTGGCATATGGAAATCCGTACAATTATTCACCTCATAATTTTTTCCACTTGCTCGTCGCCTCAAACAGGCCTCCAGCCTGCGTAATAGTGGAGATTTGCTACTGGTTTTATATTTGCCATATTCTGTACTGTAGGTAAGTGTACTCTTTTGTAATAGAACCCGTGAGTACGAAACTAAAACATTCTCAATTTTGCGATGATTCTCGGAGTTCCGTCTCGGTCGACTGTATACAGGGTACCCCGATCCCCGGTCGTACATATATGTGTAAAGTGTCCCATTCCACCGTAGCTCTAAAACTCCCCAACCGGCATATTGTAACGGAATCTTCTGTGGCAGGATCGTCATTAGCACTTCTCATAACTGCATCGGATAGCCCATTGATAAATGCATGGGTTGCAAAAGCCTCGTCGATGTGTTTGTTAGCGCGAATCATGACAATCAACTGCTTCAAATGGGCCATTAAAAAATCTACGCTCATATCTGGTGCCAGTCGTCTGGAATCGAAGTTCCCTCATGAAAGTGTCAGGATTATGGTAATTTCTGCTGTGAGGGTAGTGGAATTCTTCTACAAATCCGCCTGGGTCGCTTTGTCAAATCCTCAAAATACGAATGCACCTCGCCCACCACTACAAGCCGCAGCATCAGTTTGTCTTTGTTGTGCAAATCAGTGTACTCCCGATAGTTCTTGAGCGAACTGAGGAAATCTTTGCGCGCATCGTACAGCGGTAAGATCATCAGCGTCTTCATCGTTTTTTATAAGCCGTGATATCTTGTAGATATAAAAAATAGAAAAAAGAAATTATCATCTTTCTTTCACTTGATAATCACACTCTTTAACTTTTGCGCGCATCCCAGTTCAGTTAAACAACAACTAAGTATCAAATTACGTACTACACTAAGTTTATAAAGCATTAATGTGTCTAAAATTAAATGTGTTAAAATAAGCTATAGTTGTGATCAGATCAAGATTTTGGTAAAATGAATTTGAAAACAGATAACTGTAATGAGAATTAGTAGTTTACAAAATTATTGATGTTTTAAGAATATTTTTATACATTTCTTTCTACACTAGTTACACTACTCATTGATAATTGTAAAATTAATTCTAGTGGAATAATGGTTCTTCTGTTAGAATTACCGTTAACCAATAAATAAAAAATAAATGGTTTCAAAGTATTTTATTTTTAACAAACAACAGAAAGATGAAAAAGAAGATTGAACAAATTCACGACAACAAGAAAGAGGCTGATATGGGAATAAACAATGTTCATTCACAGTAATTGTTTGAGAATTAAAACTGAGAGAATCAAACTTACTGAGAGATTGATGACGGAAATTTCTTATAATCAGGATTGTTGCATTCTGGAGTGAATTAGTTACGACGTACTTTTGATGGATAGTGGTAGAAATAGACATTGTTTGATAGAATAATAACACTCATCCTTCAAGTCACATAATTCAATCTGCTCCAATATTTTTTTGTAATTGATAATCTATATTAATATTGATAATCAATATTAAATTATAAACATATTTAATTTTTACCATTTTCAATTTTTTTATTATTTATTTGTTTGTGACCAAATGGTGTCAGGAAAACTTTTTTATTTTTTTTGTGGATTTAAGGACACTACAATAACCATTTATTTTGGGCTAAACTTTCAATACATGTTTTTCACATTGACCTTTTTTTACAATTCCGTATTGGTTTTTCAAGCTTTCGAACCAACTACTCAAAATAGGCTAATTTATTGGAATTCCCAAATCATTTGAAATACTTTTAAATTTCATAAATCTTTACCCTTTATATTACCAACTGAATTAAAAAATGTATAACTTATAACGTTTATTTTATAGCAGAAAAAGGTTAAAAAAACCAAGTTATTTGATCAGTAAAAATGGAGCAAGTTAATTTGAATATACACAAAATAAGTTACTTATCTTTGACAAACCATACTGTCTGTGAGAAGTGGTTGCAACATCAATATCCGAATTCAATTTTTTAACACCAAACTTTATTTATGTAACAACAATTCACTTATTTAACCCAATTTTTTCTGTTAATTTAATTATCCCGCCACAAATTAATCTATTAAATTTGATTTCAATTAATTTTCGATTCAATTTTTAAAATCTTGCAAATTTATTAAATAATTTTCACATTAAAACGAAAAATTTATTTAAATTGCTTAATACTTCTATTAAAATATATAAATTGTTTTGACAATAAAAATATTTTCATTTATAAATAAATATTTAATATTTAATGGTTTTCTTATCATTTTTAATTTTAAGATATTTAATAGATACATTAAAAAGATATTTTTTATTTTTAAATAGATATTTATTTTTTTATGATTTTCTTTTATTATATCATTTTTAATTTTAAAATATTGAATAAGCATAATAACATTTAAATATTTTACCTTTTAAAAAATAATAAATTATTCTGGCGAGATAAAAATTTAAATCAACCCCTCATACTGTCTAATTATTATTCTTTTCGTAGTTTTTGCGGGGAATAAAATAGAACAGGTTTTGATATTTTTAAGCAAATTTTCTTCAAAAAAATCTTTAAGTTGCAATAAGTACTTCGGATCAACGTTGATATCACAGTTCGATTGATAAACGAGATTTTGAGATTTTTGAATGAGATTTTTAAAATTTTCTTCTTCTGCCTGCAGTTGATTAAGTTAATTAATTATTACAATTTGGTTGATTATAATAATTATTCTGAACTATTATCGTTTACAAGATAATAATAATGATAATTTTGAATTTAAAATTTTGAATTAATTTATTGATTTTTTATTTAAGCAAGATATTATTATTAAAATTAATTTGCGATTATTAAAATTCATTTAAACTGTTTGAGACTAGCCATGAATTGTTTCCTAAAAGACATCGGTTCCAAACAGTCAAATTGGTGCAAAGAAATCAATTAATAATGCATAAATATTACGCATATATACAAATATATTTATTTATACGAGTAGTGGTCGACAGCACTCTTGTCCCAATTTCAGTTTGCGGAGCGACTGGATATATCATAAGTTCAGTTATCCACTAATGTTCATCGAATTTTTAACGTTACTCGATCGTAGTAGTTTTGGATTATATAATCAAAAACGAATAAAAACATTTTTGCATTTATCATTATGAGGGGTTTGTTTTAAGTTTCACCAAAATAGTTTATTTTTTTTAATTTGAACATTTAAAAGAAATAAATTAACAATTACAATGTAGAGTAAAAATATGATAATAAATACTTATTTAAAATATGTTTACAGTAATAACAATTAACATATTTTAATAAAAGTTATAGAATAAGCTAAATAAATTTTAATTAACGGATTAATATTTTCAGAAATAATTTTTTAATAAAATGGTTACTGTAAATTTAAATTAATTAGTTTTTTATGATTAAGTTTCGTAAGAATGTAAAATTTGGTTACATTAAAAATTTGTAAATTTTTTGTAAGAAAATGTAAATTATTTAAGGGTAAAAATTTTGTAAAAAATATAAGATTATATATTGTAAAATTCTTTGTAAAAAAATATAAGATTAATTAAGATTTAATATTGTAAAATTTTTTGTAAAAAAATATAAGATTATTTAAGATCAAAATTGTGAGGAATATTTTAAATTTGGTATGTTGAAATTGGTTTGTTGAATTTTGTATGTTGAGTTTAGTATTTGGAAATGTGTTTCTCCCACCCAGATGGAAAATTGATATTTTAGATGTTCACGGTAAATAATTATTCGAACATAATTTACATTTTAAAGTACAGCATAAGATATATAAAAACATTAAAAATATTAAATCTTTTCAAATCTTCATATTAAAATTTAAATAAAATAAATAGTTTTAACTAAGTTTAGAATTAATTAAATGTTCTATCTTTACATAAAATAATTTTTAAATAAAATTAATATGTAAATAAAAATTAATACTAAAACTACAAAATTGAATTTTAAAAATAAAATCAGAAAATAATGAAAAATTTGTTCGAATTATTAATTAACAAACATTAACAAAAAATATCAATTTAGAACGATGTCGAATGACGAGAGTTTTTCTGAGAGTTGTCCAAAAGACAATTCTGATTGTAATAAAAATAAAAGTTTGAAAACCCATGTTGGTGTTCTTAATAAAAATATTGTAAGATTTTTGTAAAAAAATATAAGATTATTTTAGATTTAAATTTTTGTATAATTTCAAAATTTAATCGAAAAAATTTAATGAACTAATTTTGGGCGAAATAATTGAAGCAACAAGAAATTTGTTTAAGTATATGAATTGTAAATAGTAATAAATTTTTGGTGGTGTTAAATTATAACTTTAGAATGTGATAATAATGAAAGTGGCATAAACGCTACTTACAATCATAATAATTTACTGGGAACAAATGATTTGTACATCATTAAGAACATGGAGGCAACTCTCATTTGAATTTTTATTACAATCACATTTCGAGTCATTACAACTCTCAGAAGGTTTTTTATCGTTTGTCATCGTTCTAATTAACTTTTCTTATTTCTATTCTTAATCATGATTATTTGAACAATTTTTCTAAGTCATTTTTAAAAATATTTGACTTTTAAAAAATATTAATCAAAAATAATAATTTAAACCATTTCTTAATAAAATCCAAAATAATAAATGTTATCAAATTAATAAAAATAAATTTAATTTAAATTTTATTAAACAATATTAAACTTAATTTTAATTGTTAAATTAAAAATATTAACTTATCAAATGATTATTTTAATTATGTTTGAATAGTTAATCACTTTAAATTTAAAAAATACTAATTTCCATCTGGGTGGTAGAATCACCATTCTAAGTTCAACATACTTAAATAAACATACAGCATCAATACATTTACACATTCAAAAAATTTAAAATATTCTTCACATACATAATTTTTTATTAGATCTTCATTTCTAAATATATTGGACGAAGGAAAATCTCTTTTTTTCCATGTACAGTCATTATTTAAGTTTTCTAAGTAAGCTAGATTTCAGTGTCTTCTTCATCTTCCTTTTTTGTGCAAACTTTTTTATACTTCATCATATTTTATATTTATATTTAATTATATAAGTTTGTTGATTTCAACAAAAGTAATTTAAGGCAGCCAAAGAAAAGCAAAGGATTCGAATGGAAGAAATACAGATTGAAGTCGTTGAAAAAAACAAACAAATAATAATTGAAGAAAATGAAGTTTTAAGGAGAGAAAATGATTTAGAAGCCACAATTAAAAAACCAGCCGAATCAGAGGCATATAAAATTGAAAGAACCTCTGAAGGATTACGGTATCTTTAATTTTAAAATGTAATTAAATTATTTAATATTTATTTAGAGAAAAACACATTTATATAGCTAAAGCAGAAGCTAAGAAAATAGAACTTAAAGGTGAAGCAGAAGCTTTCGTCATTGGTGCTATTGGAAAAGCCGAAGCAAAGAGAATGAAATTACGAGCGGAAGCATTTAAAAAGTATGGTAAAACAGCTATTTTAAATCAGATCATCGACAGTATGCCTCGAGTGGCTGCTGAAGTTGCTAGTCCCCTTCAACGAACAAAAAATATAACTATTGTAGATGGTGGTTCTGGAAATTGTGTGGCATCAGAAATTGCAAAACTCTTAGGTTCCCTGCCTCCAACTATTCAAGCTATTACAGGAGTAGATATCACAAATGTAAGGCTTTCAAATTCTGAAGAAAATATTTTAAAAATTATATATTTTAAAAATTTAAAAACAAAAATTAATATAAATTAAAAAAATTATATTTTCCTTGAACAAATTATTTTTTTGATTTTGGAGACAAAGTATAAGTTGAAGTGAGAGAGTTGAAGTCTTTAATCAAACCAATCTAAATTATAGGACATATGAAGTATATATAAATTCCTACAGTTTTGAAATCGTCATGGAATTACGGACCATAACTGGCAACATCTAAAAAACGAATGTTTGATAACTTAATTATACCAAATAAGCCTTTATATAAAATATAATTTAAAGATATTAGAGGTTAATTAAGTATTATAATATATTTTTATGAAAACCGTGCTTATATTTGATTAGTTTGTATTTTAACACGAATAATAATCATATATTGATTTATTATGATTTTGACTTAAGTTTCCTTGCTGATTGTCAATTTTATCTCTGATTTTTTGCTTTTCAATCATTTTTGATTAATTAATATATTGATTGATGAATGTTTTGCTAAATTATTAAAATGTAATCTGGAATGAACAAGTTTGCGAAATTTCAGCTCTACTCGATAAAGTAAAGCTAGAGAAATCGTTCCCAAAAGATTTGTAGCAGAGACAAATAGATCGACAAACTGAACGAATAAATATAAGGCGTGGCAAAAATGACTTTACATCAATCATTTTCATAAATGTCTTTATATAAATGAAAGTGGTGTGTTATGTTGTTAAAGAACCGGATAGATTATTAAATGGATTTTAAAATTAATATTATGTTCTTTTAACCGATGAGTTCTCATTCAATATTTCCATCATTGTCAATGACTCACACTAGATCCTCCTTCATGTGTATCTTTATTACCTTATCAAAGAAAATTTACCATTTCTTGCTGAAGCTCGTTTTCCCTGGCTAAAATTTGTTTTTGCAATTAATGGATTGGATCTATTTCCCACCATCTTTCTAACGGACTCGGTCACTCACGACTTTCACATACCAAGTCATAATTCTGACCATTGACCCGTAATTTATAACTTTTCCTTTATCCTTTCCTTCATCTCACTTTGCAAACAAATAATCTTTCTTTCTTATTTATTATATATTTTGAAACTAAACGACTTTGTTACTTTGTTAGAGATAAAAGTATAAAATGTGTTGAAGAATGTTTCGACAGTTTTTAAGAATGATCACTTTGTATAAATAACCCAATCTTTAACTGAAATGGAAACGCAAAATATTAACAAATATTAATAATCGATAAAAATTATTTGAAATGTGAACATTCATTTTGAAATTGTTTACTTATCAACAATAGTGGTTAGCATTTCACAATTTGTTTATCGATTCTGTAAACAGGAAAGGGCCAAGATCTATGTTCCAAGATCGGACGCATCGACATGACCTACACAGTTTTATTATGTCACACATCGTTTTGAACTCTAAGTAACAGTGTTTAGATGCAGTTTAGTTTTATAAAATGTGAAATATTCATGGGTAGGTGGGATTTAGAATGAATAAATAATCAAAAATAATATAAAATTCAAAATATTAAAATAAATAATGGCAATATTTTAGCCTTTTAGAACTTGAGATCAAAAAATGAAAAAAACATAATGAATATATCGAATTAATTACACTAATGATTAATAGAGATATTCAATAAAGTCTTCAATCTATTAATAACTCTTTTTTCTAGAAGATCTTAGTATTGATTATATTGATTTTTTAGTGACATTAATTTAACTTTTAACTGAAGATGTCGAAACTAGATTGTCTCAATATTTTTTGCTACGAGGCTTAATGTAGCTCACGCAGTCCGAAACATTAAAGCAGTATGAGTCAAAGGAAGCATCAACGAATGTTCAATGCAGCGCTTGTATCAAACGTTTCCACCGGTAATAATAACCTCGAAAATAAACCTCATGGTAACTACCCATCGGTGACTGATAATTACCAATTAAAGGTACTAGTGGACCTTTAAGGTACTAATTTTAGGATACTAATACTAAAGGTACTAATTATCGAATGAGGCAGAAGCCCCATTTTCTGCCTACTTCTATCAGGAAAAGAAAATTGAAATTCTGTAGCCACATCATTAGAAAAGAAAGATAAGAAAATGTAATCACTTTTGGATATTGTTGGCAAAAGAGATTGCGGTAGACAGTTACTAACATGTTTGAAAATCTTATCTTTTCCATTGTGGATTTACTTTAAAACAAGAGAAATCGTTTTCTACAAGGGTCAATAGGCGCGAAGGTCCTGAACAGATATGACACCACAAGAAGAAGAAGAATTTAATTTTTTTTAATATATTTAAGAAGTATTTAATTCAATTTATTTGACCATGATCCAAAAAAATTGGAAGTGATTTATTATTACATTAAAGCAAAATCTTCATTAATTCTTCATGATAGGATTATTCATTTCGCTTTCCAACGATTTGCTGACATGGTTAAGAACATTTAAATCTGTCTCATATTTAAAAGTTGATCTTCTGTTAAGCACATGAATAAAATTCATCAACCCTTCAAGGTAGGAAAATGCCTTTAAAAACGATTAGGAATGCCTAAGTTTCATTTTGCCGCCAATAATCACTGGGAGTTATGTTTTCTAATGTTGTGTTTTTATTTTCAAAATAAATTTTTCAACTATTTCTTTAATTCATAATTAATCCGTCGATCTCTATGTTTAAATAATTTCTAAATTATCTCAAATTGCAATCAAAATAATATTTAATTTTTAAAACATACGGTTGTCCCCGCCTAATCCGCTTAGAAATGAAACGGGGTTTTTAAGAATTTGGCGGTTTGAGTTGGGTAGGCGGATTGAAAAAAAATTGAAGAAATTTAATAACATTTATTGATTAAAAGACTTTCATAAAATAATTATCAAGTGTATTTGTCTGTTTTTCTGATTTTGATCTTTTTCGCACATATTCCAACAAAGAATAAGCATTTTTTAAAATGTTTTCATCAACACACTCCTCATTCTCTAAAACTTTTATAATTTCATAATTTGCTGTAAGTATTTTCTTGAAATCATCTGCAGTAGATCTTCTGATATGAATAAATTCTTTATTTTCTGTTTGATTTTCTTCATCTCGATTCTTTCCATTTTTAATAAATTCTAAAATTTCTTCATGTGTGTGAGGAATATTTGGTGTGTGGATGTTTTTGTGTAGTTTTTGCATGTTCAAAAGTTGTATGTTGATTTGGGATTGTGCCTCTCCTAACCAGATGGATTATCAATATTTAATTTTTTATAATCTGAAACTAATTTATTTAAATTTAGATTTAATATTCAAATTTTTAATTTTTATTATTGCAAATTTTAAATAATTTTAATGATTTTATTTTTGTAAATTTTTAAATAATTAAAATCAAATTAATGTTTAAAAATGACTATAAAAATATTTTATTTTAGGCAATCAAATTTAAATTAAATATTTTTAAATAAAATAATCTTATCAAGTATAGTTCAGATTATAATGGGAGATATTGAAAATTGATTGATGGATTCTAGTGAAAGCATTACTGTTGATCATCATAAAGATGATAAAAATTGTGAATGTAATAAATGTTCTGTCAAATGTGTGAGTTCTCTTAACAATGTGATTACGGTTCAAATGCCACATTTTCTTCTTGATTATTAACAATCTCGTCAACAGATATGATACCTGGTAAATTTAACTCACGTGATAATTCCTTTAGTTCTGACATGTCAATTTCAACAAGTTTTGCCCCTTCTGGATAATAAATATTCATTGTTATCGGAGATTGTTTCCAACATTGAGAAATTGTCTGTTTTGTCACTTTATCCCACGCAAAGTGTATTTATGAAAATTAATAATTTACGTATATTTAATTTTTAATGGAAATATTTATTTTTTTTAATTTGTTGTTTATTTGAACCTTTAATAATGTTTTTCAAATTTTGTTTTTCAAATGAAATATTATATTCTGTTTTTTAAATTTTGCATCTTTTATAAAAAAAACATGTAATTTATTTTTAGTAATTCTAATTTTTTTGAAAATATTTATATTTAATATTCAATTTTTTATGATTAAAATATTTAATTTTTTAATCTTATCCTTAATTGATTTTAAAATTTTTAATAAAATTTAAATAAAATGATTATTTTTTAAAATACTGTTCTATCTGTTATCTGTTTTAATCCATTCATTTTTTTGCTAAAATAATATTTTAAAAATAACACTAAATAATATTTCAAAATATCAAATAATATTCTAATATTTCAAAATAATATTTTGTACAGAATATTTTCAAAGTCAAAGTTAAAATATTTAATTATCATTTAATTTTTAAAATTTTCAGTTTAATTTCAACAATTTTTTAAAACCATTTAAATTTTGATCAACGAACTAAATTAATTACCTAATCATAGTCGTAAAAAAAGCCTTCCAGGAATTTATAAATTCTCGACCATCAAAATTTTATTCAAATGGCCACAACAAGCGGCCACTCAAATGACAAATGTGTGTCGATAATATGGGTGTGTATACCTTGAAGAATGACATAAATATTTGAATTGGTAAATTATCAATAAACTTTTACTTAGTTCTACAAATTTCATATTTGACTTTTCATATTAATATCATTTCATATATATATCATTAGTATAACCGCAAGATATGTGATAAAATACATGAAATCGGTTAGGGGTTAAGAAATATGAATTATTCATTAATTAATTCAATTTAATATTTCAGGCTTTATCCAAAATACCAGGAGCTGAAATTGTTGGATAATTGTTTTGTACTTTTACTTGTTAATTATTTGATAAATGAATAAATAGTAGAATAAATACATAATAATTCTTCATTCTTTTTATATATAATACTGTAAATATTAGTAAATAGAGAAAGAAATACGGTAGTGCATTTATTCAATAAATTCATCTTGGGGGAATATGATGTGAGTAACGATGAAGCCATTCGACAACTCTTTCGTGTGATTCGATATCTACATAGTCTGAATTTAATAGCAAAGGGTCAGAAGAATATTTTTCGAGGGTATCGAATGTGCTTATTTGGTTGATAGCCTGTTGATTTTCCGTAAATAAGTTACCTTGATTTGATTGAATATTTTCTGAAGGTGGTCTTTCATCTGATCTGGAAACCATTTCAATCTCTTTACTCTTTACTGTGCCATATTTTGTTTTCGATTTATCTCGCTTGTGCTGGCAGGTTACATTGAATCCATCAAACGTTTTTGAAAGCGATGAGACCGTGTGCGATTTGTAGAGCCGGCTATGCACGGATCTTCTCGATTTTTCTATATCCTCATCGAAAATGAGCTCAAATTTGGGTTCATTTTCTCCGGTATTATTTAATTGATTTTTAGTTCCAAACGACATAGTGAATGTAATTGAACCGTTTGTATCTTTATTTGTATCATTTGTGTGCTTTAATTGTTTCGCTGCTTTTCATACTTCTATGATTAGTAAAGCGTAAAGCAGTTGTTTTGATACATTTATACGCTGCTTAATGAAGCTGGCTGTCTTGTTTTGAAACTGAATGAGTTTTTTATAACTTTTTTTGATAATAATGTATTTATAGTGGCTCGTTAATTTTAAAAGTGAATCATTTGATGATCATGAAACTATAAATAAGTCTATCAATATAATAATACGCAATTTTGAAAGACTACCATGACCCTTTGAGTATTAAATTACATAAATCAAGATTCAATTATACAAACTGTATTTATACATTTATAGGATATAATTATAAGAATATAAAATAATTATTATCATTATTATGTCTACTATCAAAATGTTATCAGTACTGAAACATCGCGCAAGTGATAATTCGTACTGTTGAGAAACACTGATTTACAACTCTGATGCTATTTATTAAAATCTAATAATAACTATGGAAACGTTTTAGAAACACATTATTGTTTTCGTAATTACTTATTATTCTCACCCTCTTTTCGGCCATGTTCATCAATTCGTTTACAGAGATAACGGACAGTCTCTTATGTATGCAACATCATACACACTACATTTACATTCATAAAGGATATTAAAACACAGTGTTTAAGGTTAAATTGATTTATTAATGAGTATATTTTAAATTTTATGAGATCGTGATATAAGTTTTAAATTTTATTAATTATTTGTAGCTTTTAAAAACACTTAAAGTTTTTAATTCATTCATTATACATTACAATTACGAAATATTTCTGAATATTTTAAAAGTATAATGTAACTTCAATTTCTTTGTGAGAATCATCACAATATTTTGTCCACTGTTCCCTGTGTTAATTTTTCTAGAATAGATTTATAATAATCATTAATAAGGAAATTAGTTTGTTGATACTTTCTAAATATTTAAGAAAAGTTGAAAACAAAGACAAATAACGATAAATTAAGCCTTTTATCAAGTTTCTTTTATATTTCGGTTCACAAAACTGTCCGGTGAAGAGTAAAAACTGATATTAGTTTGGATTCTATAAATTTCAGTCTTATAATTAAGGGATTTACTTTCAACAAAATGATTCAGGAAAAATTTACCGTAAGTTTCATTTTCTACTGTAAAAAATATTTTCATAATAATAATTCATAAAATGAAAAAAATGGAAAATATTAATGTGGGAAACAGGGTGTTGGGTGTGAAATGAGGATGAAAAAAATCTAAGACAAAAATCTTTATTTGCTCGTATTCAAACTGCATATAAAATTGTGTTTATTTAAACAATGTCAATTTTATTTCTCATTCAAAATTTAACGTTGTTTTGGAGAAACGACATGACAGAATTTCGAGAAGAGCGATGCGGGGCTTATAGAAGCTATCGCTCCAAATCCGAGGCTGTCATGGGCGAGGTTTGCTTCGAGATGGCTAGCGCATGGAGAGAGCGTTGATTTCTTTATGGCAGACCTCAAACGGTTAGCGGCCGTAATTAGCGAATGGTTGATATCAAAAAAGGAGTCACTGGAAGTCAACAGTAGCGATCAAGGGGGAGCAAGAATCGGTGGACCTCCACGGAATTCACCATTTCGGAGTGAGACGGATGAAGCTTCTGGCTATGAAATCGCGCAGTCCGGGACAGGTATCATAAAGCCAAATTCAAGCAGGGATGAAAGAATGTCCTCAGTGTGCATCGATCTATCCCGCCACAGTAAAATTGGAGAAAGGCGACCTGAGCATCAAAAGGACGTGGTAACGACTTGCCATGGACGTGACACACACCACCAAGGGTAGATTTATGGAAATAATTGACTGAGGTCCAGGGTGGTTCTCCGTATGGAGAAAAATTAAATCAGAGAACGACGAGGAGCTGTGTACCGCGACCAAGGCGGTGTTTAATGAATTTTTCTCCCCATAGAAGCTACTGATGGACAATTTGGCGACTAATTGGGAGCAGCAGTCAAGAAGTTACTGACGGAAACGGATGTACAAATCCGGTTTCAGTATGCAAATCGACCAAGTTGAAACGCTACTCCAAAAACATCCGGCATAATTCCGACATCGATGGTTTTCCCGCAGAATTGGCGACATTTATTGTCTGTCGACTTTGCGGATCGCTTTTCGAAGACCCAGGAAATCGTAAAAACTGCGGAGCTGCAAACAGGGGATGTTGCTTTTGTGAAAACTGCCATTCGATATGCACAACTAGGTAGAGACGATGAGTTGTGGAAGAAGTTTACCCCCTTCATCAATTCGTGATCGAAGGAATTCCGTATCACGTGTCACATGTCAGACGCTCTCCTGATAAAAGATTTATACCGGCCGACAAGGAGTCAATGAGGCCGAGCTACGATTGCCCAGAAACAAACAAGACGAGAAGCTCATGAATGGCACGGGAGATGTTTCAGAAAGCAAAGGCTTCGAGTGGAAGCGACGAGAAGAGGCCACATCGAGCGATCGTGCAACCGGCGGGATTCAAGTACTTTGTCTGCACCGGGTTGCGTGTGCGTATGTGCCTTAAGCGCCGGCTTTTTTAAGGCCATTTTGGATGTATAATGCACACCAAACTTTTTTAGATGTACACCCAAAAGTTGGTCATTTATAGGTAAATCATGGGTTCATTCAAAATACACACACTGCTATTTCATCCACTCTATATCCCTCTCACACATAAACGCTCCTACACAAGTTCATTTATAATTGTACACTTATTTAATAAGTATAAGAAATTATTTTGTTCTTACCCCTTTAAATCCAGTGTCCATGAGTGATGTAACAATTTTTGAGTAAAAATAAATATGTTGTACTGTACACCCACATTTTCTTAGGCTACACCGGTTGGAAACCTTAAAGAAAACCCTTAAGTTAAGGGCATGGGGTAGTGTGGGATAAATAAATTAGTCGTTTGTTTAAATCGTCGAAAGTTGGCATCAGTGTTATTTTTGAAAATAAAATTTGCAAGTCTCATTTTATTTTTTGTAGAATCTCAGATAAGGACTGAGTGCGAAAAATATTACTAACTTTAAATTACTAACTTTAGAGGAGTTAAAGATTCTCATTGGAGAAAAATGGGCAAAACTAACTGAGTTTGTGAGGAATAGAAACAACGACACTTCTCTGGGTGGAAATCAAGCAGAATACTTTTCCAGAAGAATATTAGAAGATGGAAACCTGAAAGAGTCGAGGCTATAGGCGAACAAATCGAGAAGATACTCAACAATGATCGAGAAGGAAAGCTGAAGGAGCTCACTACGGAACTACGTATCCTCTGTAAATTACAATCTAAAGAGAACACTCTGTGTACTTCCTCGAACTCTATTGAGAATAAGGAACTGACTAACCACTTCAATTATCTTTTTAGGGCCCCATTAGAGCAGAAGAAACTGAGTGATGTCGTTGTAGATACTATAAATCTCGATGATTTGGATTCTCCTCCAAAGAGAGAGGAAATAGTAAAGGTGGTGAAGCAGTTGAAGAGTGGGACAGCTGCGGGATTTGATGGATTGATCCATGAAATCTACAAGTGGGGGTGTGTGAAAATATTAATCCTACGGGAGGAGTGCTTTAGGAACATATGGAACGGACTGGGGATATTCCCTTGAGAAAATTACAGGAGGAAGCGCGATACAAGGACAGTAATATGTATGTCATCTTTATTGACTTGGAGAAAGCAATTGACTATGTCCCCCGGAAGTATCTCTGGAGCTGTTTAAAGAGACTAGGGATAAGGGGGAGAATGTTATGGATCATCAAAGCTTTCCATGAGGGATTCGAAGGTTCTATATAGGATGAAACTTTCAACATGTATAAAGGAGACACGATTGTGAAAAGAGCAATATCAACATGTATAAAGTTTCATCTGGCGGAGTGATGATGAAACATGAAGATGGAAGCTTTCTTGAGATCAACAGACTAGCCTATGCTGACGATCTCAGACTCATCGACACGACTGGAACAACCTGATAAATTATTTAAATATTATAAATGTATCCTTTTGAGATTTATGTCTCAAAATTAACATCAGTAAAACCAAAGTCTTAATCCTAAACGGAGATACTCTGATCCTTACTGCTGTGCACCAGCTTGAGGCAAGTATTGAGTGGGTCTCTAGCTTTTATTACCTAGGATCTACGATCTCTTTAGCAGGAAATGTGGACGCGGAAGTGAAGGAAAGAATCAAGAAAGGAATCCAGAAGATCCGGAACCAGAGACCAGTGCTGAAGAGCTCCAAACTGAGTATGAGGAATAAGATGAAAGTTATCAACGCATGCATATTCTCTGTAGTCTATATGGCTGTGAAAGCTGAAAAACAGCGGACAAGAACATTAGGAAATTGCTTATTCTTCATAACCTATGCACGTGCATAGTTAGGAAGAAACACAAGATTGAAAAGATCCATATGGATATCCTGGACATTGGACTCCCACATCCCATGGATATTATCGCGAGTAAAAGGTTTACTTTCCACAATAAGACGGAAACTTCAGAGGAGTAAAGGGACAATCAAACGAATCTGAAGGGGAGAAATACAGATGGGGAAAAAGATCAGTGGTAGAAAGAAGCAATCAATCTCGGAATGCCTTCGATTGGACATACAGTGGTTATTTGGGGATGATGTGGTGTATGGAGATATCATTAACCGTATCATTCCCAGAGACCCTACTGTATCGAGGGTCCTTAATTCTATCAGGAAGACTCAATAGGACAAAACAACTGTGCCGAAGCTGATCAACGAGAGAGACAAACATCACCAATGTCCAGTAGAAAGATGCTACAAGGAGTTTGCCGAAAAGAAGGAGCTGAACAGACACATGAAAAGGGACCACGCAGTGTCCGCTTCCGCTAATTCTGATCAGCCCAACGAGACACAACAACAGCAATTATCATTTACATGTACACTATGTAAAAAGTCGTACAAAACGAAAGGTTGGCTGACAAGGCACCTCTACCGGGATCATAAATTGGAGGAGACAGAAGAAATTGGAGAACCGACAATGACACCAGCGCAAACCAGTTCAACAAATAACACAGAGGAAAGAGTCGTATAAAATGTCAACATTCCAGGCGACCAGATTCAATCCCTAACGGACCCCCCAACTATCTCGTCGGCGGTGGAAGAAGGCATAGGTACTGAAGAAACACATCTGACATTTAGGATTGCAGATCTAATTGCAAGGGACGGTTCAGATATCCCTTTTACGACAGAACGAAGTCGTCGAATACAGCCAAAAGTATGCAGAACCATGACTATATGGTGGTAATTTCTCACAGGGAAGACGAAACGATTTTGGAGACCGAAATTATCCGACCCCGTAGGAGGCTTATCGGGGGCTGCTAGTGATTCTTTAGTTTGGGTGGACCCTCTAGAGCCTAGAGGCTCAATACCATTCGAAAGAGAGGGGAGGCCCACTAACTTTAAATCTCTATAACTCCACCATAAATTCACAAATTACAAAAAAACTAATCAAGTAGACTGTTGTTTGAATAAATCAAAACAAAATTCATTTTAGTATTCATTTTTAAATTTCATTTTAAAATTACTTATAGCAATAAATTAATTAATTTTGTAAAAAACTCGAAAAAAAGTGTTTGTTTAAATACATTTATTACTAAGAACGATTATGAATATTCGAGTATTTGTTATTTGATTTAGTTGATAAAAATACAATTTTTGACCGGTTGATTTATTATTGTTACAAGAATTCATTTAATTCGATGAATCCGGAAATCAGGTTATCGAAACTAAAACCGATTGATTATTATGAGATAATTAAAAAAACTTCAAATTTTAGAGTCAAATGTGAACAATTGTCAGAACGAATGAATGCGATTTTAAAGAAAAATAAACTGTCAAAGGACAAAAGTAAATTAATTGAGCATAAAAGATCTGGAGTTTGTGGATCGCTGAGATTAAATAAAAAGACGCGCAAATTTCAAAGACAAATTGCAACACTTATTAATTCCAAAATGACAAAAGTAGGGGAAAAATGAGAGTTTTGGACCACCCCCCCCGGGGGGGGGTCGTAACTAGTTACCGTGGTTGCCATGGCAACGGTCGCGGTTACCATGGCAACGGTCGCGATCACCTTGGCAACGCTTCCGATTGGCCGCCCGGTTCCCTAGCAACGGTCGCGATCACCTTGGC
>MQRK01192128.1:59185-79225 GCA_001938485.1 Girardia tigrina | reverse complement strand
AAATTTAAATCACTCTTATAAATCAAGATAAAATCGTTATCAGCAAGATTTATTATCGAAATAAAGTATATTACAAGTGATATTTAAAATGATTTAAATTTATAATTCTGTGTCAATATATCTAATAGATATAGCAAACAGGTGAGATATGTGTAAATACTGACAGATAGTCACGAAATTTGTGATTTTTAAGTGATCTCATATAAGATCACTGGTAGGTAATGGGTTAAACAAAATTATAAAAATATATTTTGAACAATATATTTCTACTTACTTTCGCATTTTTCATCAATATATAGGATAGCAATTGATAACTTTATGGAAGCCTTTTGTCTACCTTTGTAATAACGAAAGTAATAGCTATCACGGATGAATAATCTCATTGAAAAATTCTAAATTTTCATCTGTAAAGAATATAGAAAATGTCAACATAAAATCCTAGACACGGAGCTCTAAAATCACTCAAAAGAACAGAGTCTAGATCAACTTCGACAGTATTAGCGGGGTTAAGTATACCATTAAAACGGGCTTTAATCATCGAAAAAAACTCCTCGATCGGAATTAGTGGAGAAGAGTAGGGAGGAAGGTACATAGACGTAATACCTAATTCCTCTAACTTGGCGATAGTTATTCGCGCATGGTGAAACCTCGCGTTTTCCATGATTAGAATCTTCTTCAGGTTAGGCCTAAAGTAGGTGACTCTCGAGGAATTCATTAAAAAAACTCAGAGTTATAAACACCCCGACGCTTTTCATACGCGACCCGTCCTTTATAAGAGATAACACAGAGGCAGTTGAAGTTTGTTCCTCTGTTTGCAGGAACCTACCTGTATGCTTTAACGTTCTTGGCTGAATATTCATAATAACGCGATGTATAGCTATTGAACCCTGTCTCATCTCAAAAAACGAGGTTCACAGGGCTGTATTGCGAAATAGCACTAGCATATATAGACTTCTTATCAATTTTATCCTGGGAATTACGTTCCTCAGGGATTAAAGAAAGCTTTTTCGTTGTAATGGCCTATACTTTATCTCAAAGTCAAACTCAGCCAATCGGTTTCGCCACCGTTCCAATTTGGCCTTTTTCACTCGTTCTTTGTGTCTGTCATCAAAAAGATAAGCATCACTTTGTTGATCCGTAAAAATTTGAAAATATCTTCCCAACAGAAAAGGTCACATGTGCTCTACTGCCGCTACAATGGCAAATGCTTCTTGTTCCACAGGTGACCAACCACCCTTCTTGAGACAACATTGCTCCAATTGATTGAGTGGATGCATCTGTTTCCAAAACTAAAAATCCGTTTTCTTTATAATCGCCAATGATACTGATTTCCAGCTTGGAAACAGTGAGGGTTTGCTTACATATGTCACTCAGAGGAAATAATTTCTTAGCTTTCGCCTCGTACAGTGGTTCTGCAATTCTTGAGAAATCTTTCACCTATTTTGCGTACTACACCAACATCCCAATATGTCTTTCCAACTGTTTTAGACTTTAAGGATCCGGAAACTCTAACAGAGAAGTCATCCGACTTTTATCTGGAGACATATTACCATTTTCGAATGCATATCCCAGGAAATGCAACCTGACATGAGTCAGTGAACATTTTGCTGAACTCAGGGTTAGATTGATCTCTTTTGCTTTAATGAGAACGGCTTTCAAATTACTATCGTGCTCTTCATATGATCTGCCACAGACGACCACATCGTCAAAATAACACACTTCATCAGGTAAGCCAGCCACAATATGGCTCATAGTTCTAGAAGAGGCTGCAACACCGTTTTTAACTCCAAACTATAGTCTCGTAAACTGCCAAAAACTAACATCAGCCTCACAAGCCGTTAATGGTTGTTTACTCTGGACTAACTGTAACTGGTGGTACGGTGCACTAAGGTCTAACGAACTGTAATAGTTGTATCCATGAAGTTTTTCCAACGTTGCCGGAATCAGTAGAACCGGGAATGCATCATGTTCAGTGAACCGATTTATTGTAGTAGCGTAATCAATAGTCAATCTTTTCTTTCCTCTATGTCCGTTCACCACTACTACTTGTGATCTCCATTGAGATTTTGATTCCACAATGATGGCCTCGGATAAAATTCGTTTAACCTCTGATTGAATGAAGTTCTGGTCAACTTTCGATCTGAATCTAGAAGGTGTGGCTGTATTACTGGCATAAACATGCCCAACGAAACTAGATCCATGTCCAGACTATTTGTAAGCTTCATAGAAATGATGGACATTTCGCTATCACTATCCACGAGCCATCGAATGCTCCTACCCTTTATCTTAGAAGACACATATTTCTGATTACCTCTAAGTGTCGGAATACCAGCAATAATACTTGAACTTTGAACAGTTATACTTCTCGACTGACGACATACTCTCTTGAAATGACCCAAGCGATTACTTTGGAAACAGATTTTCTGTGAGATTGGACAATTTTGATGAGAGTGACTAACTAATGAACCACACCATGAACATCTTTGGCGCTATTGTGTCTCCACAGTTTTGCTTCCCCATTATGTCACTGCTGACATGAATTTGGACTCCATTGGTGCATTGATTGGTTTAGACGAAGCCACGACATTGGACATGCTATTCTGTTGATTTGGTTTACAGCTTTTTATAGGGGATCTTGCGGCTTCCTCAAGTTCTGCAGCAGCAATAGCATCCTTCAGCGTGAACTTCTTTTTGGCCTTGCAACTCGCTACAAATTCTTTAAAAGCTGTTGCTTGAGTTTCTGGATCTCGCAAGCCCCGACTAAATGCAAGTCCCGTAATGACTCATCTTCAAAATCTGCCGGAAATTCACAATATTTCGCTAAGGACCGTAATTGACTCACATAGTCATGGATGGATTGGTCAGGTAACTGCTGACACTTAAAAAACTTGATCCGTTCTGAGAATAAATTCTTGTTAGCACACAATTTGGAGTGTAAGAATTCGACAGCCTGGGAGTACAAGGAGGCTTTAGCTGCTGTTTCCTCGTTTGTCAGAGGCTCCCACTTCTTTTTATCATAATAATTGGCCAACTGATCCCCAACGTACAACAGGTTGTGTTTAATTTTTCATCTTCTGCAACGTCTGCCAACCGAAGGAAACGGTCGAAACGACGAATGAATTTTTCGAAACTCAATGCATTAAGACTCGTCAACTGAGGAGTATTAAATTTAGCCTTAATTTTCTGTATATTAAATTGTCGTATATCCTTTTAAATACGAAAGTCAGATTATCAATTTATTAATATACAGAAAATGTTTGCAAAAATGATTTGTAATTTCGCTACAAAATGTTTCAATTATTTAAACAACCACCACAAGTTTTAAAACTGCTTTTAAATCCTATTATTTAAGAAAGGCTTTGTAAATATTTGAGAATTTCCAACTTTATGGTTACCGATGATTTTTAATATTAAATTTAAATTATTGATTTTTTATTTTCATATAGATTTAACCATTAATAACCAAAATAATTTATGTTATCTTTCACCAACTCAATGGAACGACTGATTAAAGTAAGATCTTCCACTAAGAACTGCGAAAAGACAACATAAATATATCATATGCTAATTTTAACATAAATATAATTGTATATAGTGTATGAAAAGATTACAAATGGGAATAAAGTATTATTGTTAAATCGAAATCTGTATAAAAATTGGTTAATTTGCACGGCTTCTGTGATCTAAATGCAATGGTTTGGTAGTTGATCATAAAAATGGTTCAGAAAAGTACGAATTTTTTTCTTTGTATAATCAAAGTTGTGAAAATACATTATATATGAACTCTAAAAATCAATTTTTAATTTAATAAAAAAAGAAAAAAACTAATTTGAAAATTAGTACAAGGATACATTTAAGTATTTAGTTGAAAAAGGTAATCGAGTTTCTACTTTTTCCTTCACTTCTGAAGTAATAAGACTAATTGAAAAGTTATTTTTTTATATAATTTAAAATACAAACAAAAAAAGTATTAAAACAGTCAGTGAAGAAAAGAGGAAGAACGAAAACATTTGCTTAGATATTTGATAAGAAAAAAAATTATATTTTATTTAAAGAAAAATATTTGCTATGTAATTTCCAACAATATTTTCTTTGGTAATGAAAAATATGCAAATTATAAATCTTAAGTTCAATTAAAATGAAATAAAATTTTTATAAAAAAATTTCTTTTTAATTTTATTATTAAAATGATTTTTTTGAATTTTTGAGAAAATAATTACAATTTTTGTCTATAAAGAAAAAAATTTATAAAAAAATCACTTCTAAATGGATATGAAAATCAATTAATTAAAAAAATATTAAAAGAAGAAAAACAAGGAACAATGTTAAACAGAAATAATTATTAGGAAGTGCAATAAAGATTGTTATGTAACAATACTTATCAAATTCAAGAAATATTTTACATTTTTCGAACAAACTCATTTCCGTTAAACAATGAAACAAACATAAGAATATTATGTTTAATTTCTGTTAGTTAAATAATATGTTATGTAATCGAATTTTAATTTAATTAATTATTGTAAGCTAATAAATAATTTTCATTGAAATTGAATTTTTTTAGTTCTTATTATACTAATTTTTAGTGTTAACATAATGAAAAATATTTTAAAATTTTTCAACATTTTTTGATGATAAAATCATTATTAATTAAAGAAATTTTATGAATATATGTGTACGCGGATTATATAGGAATTAAGTAATTCAAAATATATCTTAATGAATAAAAAATATCGCGACAGGCAATTAATTATTCATTAAAGGTTTCATCCCACATGCTTTTCAATACTCATAGATAGAAGAATGATTCTCAATAATGAAAACAATTAATTAACTACCTTAATTTAAGAAAAAAATAACTTCAAAATATATACTGAAACACAAAATTATGTTTAAAAAAATATTACATTTACATGTTTACAAAAAAAACTTTAATAAATCTCCTAATTAAAGACAACTCATTAATCAAAAATAATTATTAAATTAAGATATCACATGAAATAAAGTTATTATTATTATTTATGATAAATAATAATTTTTAATTAATTCTAAATAACTAAATAACTTTCTTACTTCTTATTTTTTTAAAACATTATTAAAATTAATAATTTAGTTTTGGTATGAATAATTGAATGTTGGAAAAAATGAATAAAAAATCAAACTTTATAAAAACACAAGAGACGTTTAAATTCCGTTTTATATATAAATTTAAGAAATTTTAAAATTTAAAAGTTAACATCGCATAAAAATTTAGTTTCATCAGATTGTGGGGTGTTTAAAATTTAGAATTAAGAAATAATTTTTATGTAAAATTTTGCATAAAAAGTGTAACATTTATCATTTTAGAGTAATGCATATTCTTCTTAATCACTGGTTTAGTTTATTCACATAGACCCTTCTTACACCTTTATTTGTTAGACATGCTGAACTTTACTTTGTTTCTATATTGGAGACTAAACACAAATCGTATTTTCTGTATTGAATAATTCTGAACTATCATAACATTGTATAATATTTATCAATTACTAATTTGACAATATCAACGTACTGAAAAAATAAACACAATTAAAAATAAACATAATTTCAACAAAACAGCAAGTGCACCTACATTGTCGTTTGGAGTTAGTATTGTTAGGTCACTATCTATTATTGCAATGTCTGACTTCGTATTAAAAACGGTGCTACATAATTTTCATAAAATTTATAAACAAAATATTTACAAATTTTACATTATAAAATCGACTTAATAATAATATCAAAAGTACCGAACACTAATCACGGTAACGTTCCGGTTTACAATTATTTACTCACTTGTTTCAGACAATGTTAACTTTGTCCTATGATTATTTAACCCCTACCGATTAGTCACCCTCATACATATATTAACGACTTAATATCATACTATTACCCTTATTAAATAGTTAAGATTTTGATATTAAGTGAGTTATATTAATTTATTTATAAATATAATATATAACATATAATTTATGTAATATTTTTATAATGAGACTTTTAGTATAAATTTATTTTAGTTGCCCTAAGTGTCTTTCATAATCAACCCAAATTTATTTTTTCAGAAAATTAAAAAATTAAATACGTCAAAAAATACAAGGAGGCTCTCAAAAGATATATTTCATAAATTTAGAAACTTACGATTTCTAACTGCTTTTGAATAGACTGTTTTTTTTTAATGTTTGCTTATAAAATGCATTTTACATTATTTATGATTGTTCCGTAATCCTCAAAATGAGTTGAAGAAGATTTTTTTTCGAAAAATTCAAATAAAAATATTATCACAATGTGACATATATGACTGATAAGTAACAATAAACTTTACAGGATTATTGACCAGAACCAATGAAGTTTCTCGTACCTTTTGTTATTAAATATTAAACATTGTATGTGACGAAAACAAAATCTTTAGACTTCTTTTTTTCTGATTTTGCATTTATTCATTGAGATATTTTAAATTCCTTATACAGTTTCATAGATTTTGTGTCACATGAAATCAGAAATTATAATAATTGATTTTAGATTTATAGTGACATTTATAGATAAATATGTGTTACTTCTTTGTACGATCAATAAAGATGATTTCTAATTTTAAAAGAAATAATTTATCATTGAGATTTTTTAAAATCTAATTATGTTTAGTTTTTAATATGTAATTCTTAATTTGATCGGGAAAAAGTTAATAAAATATATAAATTTTTAATATTAACTGGTAAATCAAAATTTATTTTATATCCATGCTTTAAGCGGGCAGAACTCTACTTAACCAACATTATTGTTTTCGTTATCTTTTGTAGAAGGGAAAATTACTATTACATTTTTTAACATGGAAAATACTAAACATTTTTATTTAATACAATTTAAACATTATGGATAATCGTAAAACGCTTTTTGCAAAATATATTTGATTTACTAGTTTGATCAAATTTTCACATTATTATTATTGCCATCGAAAATGAGTAAATATGCAAAGTTTTGAGAAAATTGATTGAGTAAAAAGCCTACAAAATGGGTTTCTAAATTGCATTGAAAGCAATCTAATATATCGCATAGAAAACTCACAAAATATAATCACTTATACCTTTTATAATAATATAACGAAATTTCTAACTGTTAATCTTTATTTAAATATTCGAATAAACTGGGACAAAAATGACTGGGTTAATTATCAAAATTTCGTTCAATTACTTGATTATTTCTTCATAAATATAATTGAAAAAAATTTTTTTATTAAACTATTCAATTTCAAAATTGAAATGGATTTAAAAAATTTAATCAAAATCGAAAAGTATATATTTCGGAAAATAATCGTTTTGTTTAAAATCATAAATTTAATGCATTGTCTTGGTTATGCTCAAGGTTAGCCAATCGGAATGCAGAAAAATTATGATATATCAAAGAGCGATGAGAATAGTTTTATCATTTGTGACAGTGACGATAGCATGCCTTCAACTGAACGCGAATTAGCCGACGATGCTCAATGGAAAATCATCCAGAAAAACACGTTCACCCGATGGGTCAATGTGCATTTAAAGAAAGCCAATCAATCGATTAACGATTTACAAAACGATTTTTCCGATGGATTGAAGTTGATCACGTTAATCGAATTGTTATCCGGCCAGAAATTCGCCCATGTGAACAAGAAAACGAATTTCCGAACACAGAAATTGGAAAATGTGACAATGGTGTTGCGATTTCTGGAAGAGAAAGAAGGAATCAAATTGATCAATATAGGTTGATTGATTGATTGATGAATGCGATTGGACGATTAAACGATTTGCCGGGTTCTAGATAGTAGTGACATCGTTGACGGTCGATTGAAATTGATTTGCGGCCTCATTTGGACTCTCATTCTGCATTACTCAATCTCCAAGTTGATTTGGGAGGGAACGGACGTGGAACTGGTAATGAATTCTTTGATTTTTGTCTTTCTGTCATATTGTTCTTAATCGATTTTTATTTTTTGGCAATTTTTCTAGGAAGATAAGGTATAATTTGGTTGATTTTCTATTTATATATTTTTTGAGAAGCGAATTTTTATGAGAGTTTTTTCCTGTTTTTTTTTTGATTTATAAAAGCACATTATTTTGCCGATCATTTATCCTTTAGTGATATTTTTATCAATTTGATTGTCTTTAGTCTAGATATATTAGAGATGACATTTATAATGAGCTGAAGATGCAGAAATAAGATTATGCATTATTATTATTATATGTTTAATATTATTTTGTGGAGCATTTTGGAGCAAAAATAAAATTATATATTATTATTTTATATTTAATGGTATATTTTTTTGAGTATTTTGAAACATTTTTTGGTAATTTAATTATTTTAGAAAGCTTCTTTGTGATATAATATGATAAATTAGGAAAATTAGGTAGATTTTAATCGCTTTTTGTTGATAAAAGTTCTTTATTGAGGGTCATTTATTCATTACTGATATTTTTATTAATACGATTTTTTAGTGTAGATATGTTAAAGATGAAATTCGGTAATGATCTGGAGTTGAAGAAATAAGATGATATATTATTATTATTATTATATATTTAATATTAAATTTATTTGAGAATTTTAAACAAAAATAAAATTACAAATAATAATAATTATTATTATTAATTATTTAATATTATATTTGTTAGAGTATTTTGAAAATTTGAGTATTTTTTATTTTTTTTATTCAATATATGATAGATTAGAAAACAATTTAATTATTTTTCAATCGCTTTTTATCAATTATTCATTACTAATATGTATATTAATATGGTTTCTTAAATTTAGAAATGTTAGAGATGAAATTCATAATGAGCTGAAATTGCAGAAATAATATATTATTATTATTATATATTTAATATTATATTTATTCGAGTATTTTGAAACAAAAATAAAATTATATATTATTTTTGTTATATATTTAATAACATATTATTATTATATATTTAATATTATATTTATTCGAGTATTTTGAAACAAAAATAAAATTATATATAATTATTGTTATATGTTTAATATTATATTTGTTAGGGTATTTCGAAACATTTCTTGCTAATTTAAATATATTTTTTAAATTTTTTATTCAATAATATGGTAGATTAGAAAAATTAAATTAGATTTTAATCGCTTTTTTATTTATAAAAGTACATTATTGCCGAATATTTATTCATTACTAATATTTTTATTTAATAAGGTTTCTTTCATCTACAGATGTTAGAGATGGATTTTATAATGAGCTGGAGTTGCAAAATAAGATTATATATTTTTATTATCATATATTTAATATTATATTTGTTGGAGTATTTTGAAACATTTCTTGGTAATTTAAATATTTTTTTAATTTTTTGTTCAGTAATATGATAGATTAGAAAAATTATATTAGATTTTAATCGCTTTTTATTGAAAAAATACATTATTGCCGATCATTTATTCATTAATAATATTTCTATGAATGGTTTATTAGATCTAAATGATAGAATTATAATTTATAAGAAGCTCGAGTTGCAAAATAAGATTATATATTTTATTATTATATATTTGATATTATATTTGTTAGAATATCTTGACAAATTTCTTGGAAATTTGAGTACTTTTTGTTTTTTCAGCCACAATATGATAGATATAAAAAATTAAATGAGAGTTTAATAGCTTTTTATAAAAGTCGATTATTGCCGATCATTTATTCATTACTTATATTTCAATTAATGGGTTATTAGATCTAGATGTTAGTAAAACAATTTATAATCAGCTAGAGTAAACAAATACTATTATATATTTTATATTATATTTGTTAGTATATCTTTAAACATTTTATTTTGATAAATTGAGTTTCATTGTTTTTATGTCTCATTATGATATAAATAAGAAAAATTAAATTAGATTTTAAAGGTTTCTGTCTTTATATAAGCACATTTTGGCCGATTATTTATTCATTAGAAATATTTATATTAATGAATTACTAGATCAATATTTTAGAGATTAAATTTATAGAGCTCATGAGACAAAAATACTATTTTTCATGTTTTTTAAATTTTAAATATACAGGGTGTCCCAATAGTTTACATAATCCAAAATTTAAATAAAGAATAGATATTAAAACTAATAAATTTATTAAATACATTAAATATTTAAAAATGTTCAAAATGTTTAATTTGAATTTCAAAACAATCGCAACATCTTTTAACAAAACTACAATTTACTTTCTGCCAAAATTCCAATAAAACTCGGTTCCGTTTGTATTGAATATTTTGTTTCAGTTGTTCAATTGTCCTAGACATAATATCAAAAACTGCGTTCAATAGAATCAACAATAAAAAGAAATCAGGTGAGTCATATCCGTTGACCTGCCATGACTTTTAAATTGTCCCTGGTGTCCAATTCGACGTCTAAGAAATGTTTCATTAAGCCATTGTCAAGTATCTTTGATGTAGGGAGCATGTGCACCATCTTGTTTAAAAACGAAGATCATCGAAATGTTGGAACTCACTAACAATAAGAAACAGTTCATTCTGCAGTATATTTAGATAACATTCACCATTCAGATATCTCGTTCAAAGAATAATAGGACAACTAGACCAGTGCTGCTGACTACAGTCCACAATTGTGACTTAAAAAACATCGACGCACGTTTTAATAATATGGCAAGTATCCTAACCAACTTTTTATTTAATTTTTATTCCATTTCCAATTTTGAAGCAGAAATAAAATTATTTTAATCATTTAAATATTAAATTGATGTTTAAGAAAATTCACATTGTTATAATATTAACAAAACGAAAAATATATAAAGAATCTATCGAAATGAAGACCATATTGTAGCCAAATAATAAATTATCAATGAGAAGAGGTGGTAATATAAAACGATTGATTCTATAAAAGAAGAAAATACATGTTTCAGTTTCTGGGAATTTTTATTTAAAGTATGAGAATTCTTTTTGTTGTAGTTATTAGAGACTTGAGAAGAATATAAAATTGACTGGCAGATGTTTATATTTAATTTTTGTTTAATTTAATTAATAGTATAACTTATTAAAAAATAAAGGTAATGTTAAAATGTTATCACAATATTAAAAAATTAAAAAAAATAAATAATTTTTTAATTAAAAAGATATTTTAAAACATTAAGTTGCTGATATCACGTATTTTTATTTATTTTCATTAATTTCTCTAAAAAAATAGTGCAATTTTGTCGTTATTTTTTCTACACTAATGCACATTTTGCCGATTTCTTATTAATTAATTATAATATAATTACTAATACCTCAATTTTAAATTATTAGAATAATTTATCAGAGGTGAGATTTATGTTTTTTTTATTTTAAACGCCAATTGCAAAAACACGAATTTTTTTTGCATTTGTTCAAAAATTTGAAGTGTCACATTTTTATTGAAAACATTGCGCGCTTTTACATTTTATACGGCCAAATTGTGTATTTAATGACATTTCAGGACTCTAAACAGACCCCGAAACAGAAAATGATGACATGGATTCATGGAAAAATACCCGGAAAAGAAGTTAGAAATCTCACCACAGATTGGAATGACGGTACAGCGATTGGAGCACTCGTGGATTCCTGTGCACCTGGACTGTGTCCCGATTGGCAGGAATGGAAACCGGACGATGCTCTCGAACACACTAGAGAAGCGATGGATACTGCTGAACAATGGTTAAATGTTCCGCAACTTATTAAGCCTGAGGAAATGATCGATCCGAATGTCGACGAAAAAGCTATGATGACATATTTGAGTCAATTTCCCAATGCTCAATTGAAACCAGATGCTCCTCTTCGCTCAAAAGTCAATCCGAATAAAGTCAGAGTATTTGGAGCTGGTTTGTTTTTCGATTTATTTGCATTTAACATAATTATATAATTAATAGAATTAGTTATTATTATTATCAAAAGAATTATTAGTAGTATTATTAAAATTACTATCAGCCCACTTATGCCCATTAATATTTGTTTAATTTACAACGTTTTTTGTTTAATAAATTTCGAATTATATGTTCCATGAAGACGAAATCGTTAAAAATGACTATTTTAGATTGATTATAAATAAAACAATTATACGTTTATATTCTTAAATCAATGTGATCCACTAATACTTTTCTAATACACTTTTAAGTCACTGGGTCATTAATGATCCGTGGACATTAAGGAGCTATTATCGTTATTATATGGAATTGACAATGAAAAAAGGTTAACAAAATTTGTCGTCTCTGCAAATGAACCTAGGAATATAGTTGATTAAAGGTAGCATTAATATGGTTGAACATGAGAAGAAGTGTAAAAGTAAACTGGAAATGCAAAATTTTAAAGTTCTGCCTTCGAATTTTGGAAATTACTGGGAGAGAGTGGCATGTCTCAAATTAATGTTCAAGGTACATTTTGTCGTTTGAAAGAAATGAAAGCTGGAACTCGTTGAAATGAAACGTTTTGATTAATTTTGTGTGACAGCTTTATCGACATTTGTAATGGAGTTTAATTATTTAAAACAATAAAAGAACACCCTTTAAGTGTCAAACATCTTTTTAGAAATTTAGGAAATTGTTCCCTTAACTATTTATAGATCTTTATATAAATTGGCGCAAATATTTACCACTTTCGTATAACAGGTTAAAAGTTTATAATGATACTTCATCACTTTTTAATCTTGAAATATCGCAATTAATAATTGGTGGATTAAATTAGTACGTAAATTAGTGATTTTATATTATAAAAGTGTATAATAATTGGGTCAATGGTCATATGTGGTTGGGTACACTGGATCACATCCGATTTCCGAAGTTAAGCAACCAACAGTCGTGTTATCACTTATATGGGTAACCACTTGACTTGAGGGTGTATGGACACCAACAGTATTAAAAACAAAACCCTGCCAATGACGGATGAGCTCCTATTATACAACGGACATTCATACCTAGAGAGGAGATAACCACCACAAAGTTACTTGCTTACTGATACACTAAAAAATTTGCGAAACCCAAGCTGTTTGACTTGTGTAGAATACAGTGTATCCACGACCAAAGCGGTTAGGGTTCAAAAAATCATAATATCAAATGTTTTTCAGTATTTATCTTTAAAATAATTAAACTTTCATTTTCAACTTTTTGTAAGATTATTATTGAATGTCAAATCTAAAACAGATCATCAATCTAAAATACGCATTTGTAAATACTAATCAAATAATCTGCATCGATTTAAAATGTTACTAAAAAACAAATTGATGTTAGAATCAAAACGAATTATTACAAAAAAAATATTCTCACAAGTTTTAATGAAAAATTTTAAATGGTTTTTTTTGTTTTTTTTTGAAATTATTAATCAAATTTAAAAAAAGGAAATAAAAATTCAAAAAATATTTATCATTTTTATTTTTATAATTATTTTTAATATTTTATTTTTCAATTATTAATAAGAAATATTTTCAAAAATTTTTTTTAAGAAATACTTTTCAATTATTTAATAAAATATAATCATTTGAAAATTTCAAATAAAATAAAATTAATTTAATAATTTAAAAAATAATATTCATGTTTAAAACAAAACAATGGTTTCATGCTATTATTTATTTGAAATTACTACATTGAAGGTGCTGATCAGGTTTATAAAGGTTATGAGTTGACTCATTCTATTTTCACATTTAGATTTTAGCTATCCAAAATTCACAGTCTCGTTTACTCAACATCATTTTTATTGTATATTTCGATTAATTAAATTTTAAATAAAATATTGTATTCATATTTTTGTTGACGTCATTGTTGCTATTGTTTGTCTTTCTCTCTTTCACTTGTCACATAATCTCGAATTCTCACACTTTCTCAACAACCACTCGAAACATTTTATCGACGATTTGTATTTTATTGTTTCATTTATTTGCTAGGAATTCAATCGGCAGACTTGGTAGTCGGTGAACCAGCCGAATTTACCGTGGACGCTATTAGCGCTGGCAAAGGTACATTAGAAGTTCAAATTATCAATGCAAAAGGTGAATCTGTTGATGTAAGTCGTTTGTTTTTTTTTTGTTTCATTCTTTCCCTCATTTTTCTTACTCATTATTTGTATAATTATTTCATTTTATTTGTCATTGTATTTGGACTTGTTGAGTGTTATAATAATAATAACGGATTAGTCATCGTTTGCGTTTGTGTTGTACCTTTGAAAGCAACCGATCAGAGACGTAAATCGACTGATTTGAGTCAATATGTGCGTGTATTTGTATTTGCGTGTGTGCCGGTGTGTATTGAGTTAATCATTCACGGTTTTGTGAGTGTGTATAGTTGAGATTGAGAATCGGTATCACACCGGTCATTACTGTGTGATATCTGCTTATCTAGAGACCGAATAAATCGATTTGGGTGTCTCAGTCAGAGTTGTTTGTTCTGACAAATACACCCCACCAAAACGAATTCGATGGTCGTGCTTTGTTCGATTGTTTTAATCGATGTGGTTTGCTGGTCGAGTTTTATTCATGTTGATCTTTTTTAAATGATACTGATTTAGCATTGCCCATTTTGAAAAAGGTTTTATTAAATATTTGGTGGTATTGGAAAGGAATGATCTGTAAAATGATTCTGTCTGATTAAAACAATCTTCAGTTAATATATGAGGAAATTATATCAAATTAATATTTTTATACAACAAATTTCCAGTAGGTAGTGCTTTAACTAAAACTTTGAACATTTGTAAAAACATTATTTATAAAAAAACTATTATATTTATAAATTTAATCAACATAATGTCTCACAAATACACATTCAATTAGGATCGCATATCAATTGTCATTTATAATATGAAATTGAATCGCCACGACATTTAATCACCCCAGAAAGCCACTTCGGCACCGAGCTAGCTAAATTGGCTAACCAATTGTTACCAAGTTTTCTGCAACATGTTCTTAAAATATTAAGTTTTCATAAGTCCTAATTCGTAAACAATGATTTATTTAACAAGAACCACAAGTTATCAATGGGCTTCAGGTCGGAACTTTTCTTTTTATTTATTTTTTATCTTCTTACTTCTGCGGAAAGTAGCCCTAACATCTTGTTACCTTCAACAAAAAATGTGGCCACCAAAAAAGTTACTTATGTCTCTAAAATACTAATGCGACCCATTAGAATTACATTTTTCAGATGGTTGTAAAAACCGATGTTAGTAAAGTACACCTAGAGAATTATTGAACTTGGATCTTTCATTGTTGACTGGCAAAAAGTTGGTTTTGAATTAATATTCGTAAAACATTGGCCTCATTGTTTCTCCACGCACAGTTACTTTAGTTTTGTCTGTGAATAATACTTTGTTCGAAAATTCAACAGGTTTATGGCGATATTTTCTGATAAATAATAATTGTAATTTACGATATCTCTTCGTTAGGAGGGTGTTACTTCTATTTTATAATCCTATTTTTACTCCTATTGCCAACTCTTGTACCTTTTCCTTCCTCTCTACTAATGTGGCACAACAGTTCCTCGTATCATTAGTATCAAATAACACATTTCTCTAATTACCTAATTTTTTGACAGATTAATTTTTACACTTTCGTAATCATCCCAACGAAGACATCAAAATGTCTTTTTGATTTCCAGATGAGATTTACCCCCAATCTTCAATTTTAAAATATTTATTTCCAATTTTTTAAAGCAAATAACTTAGGTTTCGTTTTAAATATTTTTTCTATTCTAGGTAAAAATAGAAGAATATCCTGGAAAAAATAATTACTATAGATGTGTATATGTGCCACCACATAAAGGAACCTATATAATTAAAGTTCGATATGCTAATACAGATGTGCCAAGTTCGCCGTTTACAGTATTAATTGAAAAAACAAGTGGTGATCCAACCAAGGTAAAAGTGTTCGGACCGGGTATTGAACAAAAAGGAGTTATGGTGTTAGTATCCACACATTTTACCATATCAACTGAAGGTATCATCAAAGACTGCATTTAAAAATTATTCAATAATCTATTAAAGGTGCTGGTACCGGAGACATTTCTTGTATCATTTTGAATCCCACCAATGATAAAACAAAAGTAATTCCGAAGATCACTCAAACCTCTCCAACGTCTTATGAAGTCGAATATACACCACAAGAACTCGGTCTCCATTCAATCAATATATTCTTTTCACAAAAACCGATTACTAATTCACCTTTCGGTGTGATGGTCTCACCAAGTTTGTCTTATTGCATTAATTATAACGATCATATTAATTTGTTCTTATAACATTTACATTTTATTTTATCAACTCTTTGGAGTTTCTTAATGGAATTTCTAAACAATAAAAAATTTCGACCGTGAAATTTCAGCTTAAATTATTTATGATACACTTTATTTTCAATGAAAGAAAGTTAAGTGACTTTATATGATAGTAAAGGTTTGAATGTATACTGAAAAACTAATGATTTCGTAACGAAGTGTTGTTAGGGTTTCTTAATGATGGAACAATAGGTAACAATAGGCAACCCATCAATAATTCAGAGAACAAGAAAGAGAAAGTAACGCAGCTTCATTATAAATGATAGAACAATGTCTACTCTACGACAGACAGAAATATTACTCTTAGAAATTTGAGAATGGCAACTTACTTTTGATCTCGATTTTCAATTGACTAATTCGAGATCGAGTTTCAAATGTTGCTAGATTGTATTCATGTATCAATTGATACTGTTTGTCGTTATACTAAAATGTCAATGAATAATATCAAGTATTCCTGAAACTGATAACAATTATAGAATGTATACATGGTTTGTGTTAGTGAATCTTCTTAAATACGAAATCGACGGTCTTCTTTTTGTAAATAATTCAATAGATCGTCTTCTAAGAAATGCATTTTACTAAAGAATACGGATATTTCGAATTATAATTTATTGATTTCATATTAATATTAACACATTGTTTTCTGGAGATGAGTAAACTCGTCATACTTTTTCCATAGTACAGCGCGGGAGCCGAATTTACTCGTTAAAAAAGTGAAACACTGAAAGTTTCATTGATAATATTAAATAGATCGTGAGATGTGAATATTTTACGGAAAGTCAAATTTTGCAGCGAAAATTAAAAAAACACCCGCGCTACGCTGCGATTTGGCTGGAAAGTGTCCGATGACATAGTTTTAACATTACGCTTGTTAGAACTCTGAGATTATAATTAATACATTCGTCAATATTACAAAACAGAATCATTTTTACAGAAAACCCTTAGTTGCGATTTATCTACTTGGTATCACTCTAGATCAAAAGTCCAAATATCTGATTAATAAAACAATTAAGTAAAGTATAACCTTTAAATTTTGCCAAAAATGGCGAACATAAAAAAGAATTTTTAGCATCTCCATTTTCATTTACTCCAATTTCATATTCAAATAATGTATCATTTTTACTATAAGTAATCATAAAAAATCATCTTCCTCCAGAGGATCTTGAATATCTGCTTGAAAATCTTAAATTTGTTGGTCAAAAGCAGAATTTGGCCAAATTTAGAGGGTTTCCATTGATTTTGAAAAGATTGTTTCTAAATGTGGCCAAAATGGGAAGTTTACCAATTTTAGAATTGGCGAAATTTAGATGTTATACTTTAAATGATAAAAAGTTCGTATTAAATTAACTTTTTTATTTTTTTAAAAATAATAATTCTAAAAGTTTCATCCAAAAATTACATCCTTAATGTATTCAAAATTGAAAGTGTGTGGTCTTAAAACAATCATAATATTAAAAGACCTCAATGATTGTTGGCGACGTTTTGGCAAAACACTAAACCACCGTCGTCCCAAGCACATTATTCACCTGGCATGGCACCGTGTGACTTCCTTTCGTTTTCTCAGCTTAAGTTTGTGGAACTTGTTTTACAACTGTAGAAGAAATAAAAGAAAAATCAATGAATGTACTTCTGGCATGCAACCATAAGCATTTTCTGAAGCGTTTGATGATTGAAAAAAAAAGTTTGGAAAAGTTTTTCGCTTGCAAAGTGGAGTACTTTGAGGGAGATAAAATGTATTCACAATAAAAATTAAACACTATTGTTTTATTCGGATTAGAGGTGGCTGTAGAAACTATTCTATATTCTCGCACTTGCTTCTGATTTTTTTACGTTAGATATGGCTACATTAAATTGAGACGAACACAGATTATATTTTTGAAGTCAAAACTAAAGTCTATTTTCTTTAGGCTTAATAAAATCAATATTTATTTCATTAATATAAGATCTTGGACACAGAATTCAATTTTTTATCTCTTATTTAAATTGATAACTAATAAATAAATTTAAAATTTGTTTATTAAAATTTCTTGAACCAGATAAGTAATTATTTATATTTACTTGATAGAATCATACTCACGATATAATTCTTTTTTGGGGGCTTAAAAACTTTTATTTTTGTAATAATTTATAATCTGTCGAATTATTAAAAAAATTATAAAATAGTTATTAAAAAGTTTAGGAAATATTGTCAATGATAAAGACAGAAGAAACTAATTTTTTATTCTTCAATGTTAATAATTTTGACCTCAACCATTCACAATATTTTGTTGCATTATCTTCTCTCTTTTTGGATATTAGGAAATAGAAAATAAAATCTAAATCGTCTTTCAGATATTTTATTCATATTATATTCTAAGAAGATTATTATTTATTCATTATTTTCTCTACAAATTTTTCAATCTGAATGCTATGAAAATTCTAACTCTTTTTCATCACACAAATATTACTTTTCTTTTAAATTTAATATAATGTATTTAATATTTCTATTCATATAGATACTATTTATAATGTTTTCAAATAAGAATCTATAAAGAAAGGCAGATTTACATTTATTATTCTTTTCATTTCAAACTAAAAAGTTTTATCACTATCTTCAATTTTGTGTTAATCTTAATTTTAACATTAAAGTTCTTGACCAAAAGAGTATATGATTAGTGTAAAAGACAATTTTTTGAAATAATTCACAGCTACCTTTCGAGTGACACTGTCACATAAATTTAAAAGTAATGAAAAATTGATTTCCTTAATTTCTGTTTTCTTTAATTTAACAAGGAAGCAACGCCAAGTTAGTCAATGTCACCGGCCGTGGTGTTCAAAGTACAGGATTAAGAGTCGGTGATAAAGCCGAATTTCAAATCAACACAAGCAATGCAGGAGAAGGAAAACTGAATGTTAAATTATTAACACCAGGAAAAATAGAAGAATCAGTGAAAGTTGTTGAAGTAAATCCGAATTATTTTGAATGTCTTTATATACCTTCCAAACCGGGTGTCTATGAACTTCAAATTAATTACGATGACGTGCCGACAGTTAGATCACCTTATAAGGTATTTATGGATTATCTTTTTTTTGTATCTCATCCATATTTATTCATGTTAGATAAACGTGTTACCCAGTAAACAGTCTCACATTGCCGCATATGGACCAGGTTTGAGCACGGGCGTTGTTGATAAACCAGCAATATTCGTTACCGATACCAATGGAGAATTGGGAACTTTAGGTGGATTTTTCGTTTTCTGGTTTATGTTTTTTTAATATTTCTTTTCAATCAGGTTTTTCCATTGAGGGTCCAAGTCAAGCGAAAATTGAGTGTTGTGATAATCAGGATGGAAGTGCAACGATCTGTTATTGGCCTACTACTCCAGGAGAATATGCAATTCATATCCTATGCGACGGGGAAGATATTCCAGATTCACCCTTTATGGCCAACATATTACCATCAGCCGATAAAACCGATGTCTCGAAAGTAGGAAAAATTATCCAGGACTATAGAAATCATTGAAACGTGTTTAGATAAGCGTGTCAGGACCTGGTATTTCAAAGGATAATATTCTCCTCAATGCACCAAATGAATTCACAATTGATTGCAGCGAGTATCCATCAGATATAAAACCAGAAGTGTCCTGTTTCCAAAGCACCGGTGCATCAGTCCCAGTGACAGTGAACCCTTGTGGTGGCCGCAAATATCGTTGTGTCTACAAACCGACTGACGATGGTAACCATAAGATTTTCGTGTCTTGTGATGATCAATCTGTGGCAAAAAGTCCATACAAAGTAGGATTTTTGAT
>MQRK01192128.1:32680-55195 GCA_001938485.1 Girardia tigrina | reverse complement strand
TATATATATATACAGTGTTTGTTAAGGTTTCCAGCTTGGTGTAACCTAAGAAAATGTGGGTGTACAGTATAACATTTATTTTTACTCAAAAATTGTTGCATCTCACATGCACACTGAATTTAAAGGTTTAAGAACAAAAGAATGTCTTATACTTATTAAATAAGTATACAATTATAAATAACCTTGTGTATGTACGAGAGGGAGAAAGAGTGGGTGGAATAGCAGTGTGTGTATTTTTTAATGAACCCATGCTTTACTTATAGATAGCTAAATTTTTTGGTGTACATTGTACACCCAAAATGGATTTTAAAAATCCTGTGTGAAGCATTGTTAATATATATATATATATATATATATATATATATACGTTTTAAGAGTATTTAAAAAAAAGTTATAGAATAGGACGAAAATAATTTTTATCAAAGAACGATGTTATCTGGGTGTTGTAATGTTAATAATGGAATTAGTTAACAAAAAGAAAGGTTCATTTATTAAATAGTCAGTCCATAAATATTTGTTGGACCTCAAAAATCTAGGAAGATAAACATATTATATTAACATTGTAATTTTAGATATGACCACTTGGATTATATTATTATAGAAAGGGACGATTTTTACAATGCAACTCTTGCGAATAAATTTGATTTTTTACATTCGTTTCCTGCTACCTCCTAGCCACCCTTCCAATGTTGGTTTACAGCATCCACATATAACATGAGGAGCCCAGGATTTATCTTGATCTCCTATGTGTATTCCAAAATATTTCTCATATGCTTCGCAGTACTTCGTGCCCCTAGATATATTATATTTGATTTGAGAGGGACCAAAATAATATCCACAAACGTAGCAAAAACAGTCAGATGATAATTTACATTGTCTAGATAACATTTTTATCTATAAACAAATAACAAAATCAATATTAATATTAAAATCGTTAAAAATATAACAAAATAATGGTTAGCGGAGTTATAAAAATGAATTTTTAGAAAAATGGCTTTTTCATCCAAACCGCTGTAGCCACATAAAAATAATTGTTACCACTAGAATCAACACGCCGAAATTGTATAAGAAACACTAAAAAATGAAATGAAACATTTTTTGGGTGCCCTGCGTAATCGAGCATTCCATTTTTCCTCTTGAAAATTCATAATTCGATCAAAAAAGTTTCAAAAAATCTTATTGTTCAATTGAAATTATAAATTATAGTCTTAAAAATAAAAAAATGTATTATTCAAATGCTACTCCATACTATAAGTAGATATAATTTATGTTAGTTAATGACAAAAAATGACACTTGTTAAAATCGTTTATTTAAATACTCTATAATTAACAAAAATTGAATTATTAGGCTTTCCGAAACACGTCTTTCACCAAGAATCTACTTATGAAGAACTGTTATCAATAAATGCAGTTATGGATGATGAGCGTACAGATGCCGATAGTATTCTTCAATCATTTAATAATAGTTCTGGATATGATGAAAACCTTGTCCTCCCTGAAGCTCCTGATTTCGATTCATATTTTGACTTATCTAATAGTATTCCACCGAAGCCACCGATTAATAGTGAGGACTTGTCCAATGATAGGAAATCTAAATCCTTAAATGACAATTTAAGTTTAGTATCAACAGTTTCTGAACAACATTCAGTATCAAATACTGCAAATAATAGTCTGAGTCAAAATAAAAGTAGTAAATCAAAATTCAGTTCGAAGACTAACCGACAAAATATAATAAAAGCTATCAATAACTATCGAGGACCAGGTAATAAATGTTCATCTTCTTCCGCTAATCTTGATCTTGGGACAATCAAAACTTTAACAACGAAAACCAATTTAACTAATCTCACTGATAAGGGTACTTATAATCAACAAAATAATTCAGATGATGAGGGAAGATTTGAAGATATAAATGATAGTTTATCTATTCCTTCGGATTTTTCCGATTTGTTTCTTGACGCAACCGCTGGTAGTTTGTTAGATGCAGAGGAATATTTACATCGTAAGTACACAATTATGACTAACCAAAACAAAGATTCGATAAATTCCTTGCCAGGTAAACCACATTATAATGATGTATCGTTTAAAGAAAATATGGATTTTTTTTCTAATGATATGGATATCGATAATATGGGGCAAAGGTTTTTGTTGAAACCATGTTCAGATTTAACTGGTTGTCCAAGATTGCCACCATTATTTGAGGATAGCAGTGAAGATGGATATTCAGAAAATACTTTGATAAATAGTTATTTTACATCCCAAGCTACCAGTCAGTCATCCCTGAGAGAGGATTTAATTAAAATCGCAAGTGGTGATGAAGATAATGATATTCCTGTAAGAAGAAATTCCAGGTCACCAAATATTGCAGTAAGACATAGTGCCCCTAATACTCCGAATGGTGATTCTCGTTTAAAATATGTTCCTTGTCGCAGATCTTTATCATCAGATAATTTAAGACCGGTTCAAATACATTCAGATGTTATAACTTTTTCAATACCAATGCATCCGAAATTAACAAATATTAGTCCTGAAAAAGTGGATTCTAGTAAACCACCTTTACCAATCATAGCTCGTCATGGTCCGAAACATTCAGTAACAAAAACAAATAAAGCCACTATTAATAAGGAAAATATATTACCAGAACCACCATCTGATATTTCTTTGGCTGTGTGTGAATTTTCTTATGATTGTTCTATGACTAATCTTTTATCTGATGAGTCTTTTAAGTTACCAAGTTTTCCTTCTGATGAAAATATTGAGTTTCAAGACTCTTACTGTTCTGGTAATGAATTAATGGTCGGACATCAAACACAAGATGTTCTACTTTCTTCACAGAGAAAGACCTTTTGTAAGAAAGATAACCCTGAAGATGAACGTACACATTTCACTTTATCTGCTAAAGATTCGTTGAAATATGTCGAACCAAAACCACTGAGCAAAATTGAAAATTCAACTATTTTAGAATTAGACGAAATACAATATTATTTTATAAAACGAAGTAAATGTAGTGACAATATTATATTTAATGGGATAAACTGTGTGATTTCCCCACGAATTGAAATGTTAAGTAATGAAGTATTGGAATCATATTTTTATCATGGCTTCAATGAACAAGAACCACATATTGATGATTACAAACATAAGATTAATGAAGAATACGCAGACGTCGAGGATATGGACAATCATAATTATACAAAACATTCAGACATTCTTGGTATAAAAAGTTTTAGTGATAACAATTTTCCAAATTTTAATTATGTTGCCTGTTCGAATACACAATTAAAAGTAGATGAAAGTTTTCTATGTAAATTTCTTAATAATTGCAATGTTTTAATTAGTCAAAAATTTGTCGATTGTGAAAATATAACTGATCAAAATAATTTTTCGAATAATGTAAATAATAAAAGTAATAGAAGTACATCAAATTCTAATAAGATTTTGAGTATTGAACACCTTGAAACGTTACCAGACATAAGTCAGTCTTATAGTGAGATATCTCCTCAGATTTTTAGGTCTTGTAATTATGGAAATTCAATTTTTATTCAAAATAAACTGCCTTTTTATGTAAGTTTCACTCAATTGTCTGACACTTATCCTAAACGGATTCAATTAGAAGCTTCATGTTCATCTCTTCTGAATCAAGATCGGATATATGGAAAGAATTTTTCTCCCAATGATTCTTCAAAACTAATTAAGAATTTCATTAAATCTAATTCTCTTGTAAGACTTTCACAAATTAATAAAGCACTAAATAATGATGAAAATATCGACTACCAAACACCAGAAGATGTACGTTTTTCTTGGTCGAAAGCAGATTCCTTGAACTGTATCCAAGACATAACAGATGAATTTCCAATTCCTCCTCCGCCGCCTTTGCCACCACCATTAGGTTTTCTGAAGCAACAATTAACAAATAGTTCAGAAGAAAACAAAACCAATACAAATCGGAATGTAAAAAATATTTTCACTCAAAATAATGCAAAGCATTCTTTTGGTGCATTGAATTTCCATGAGAACTTCTCTGAAGATCTGAATAAGATATCACCTCAAGAACTGCTTAATCAAACTTTGTTTGTTGAGGAGTTAATAAATAGAAATTCAGAATCATTGCGACAAGAACTCAGCTATGAATCAGGATCCTTTGCTAATGAATTTCGTAATCCTCCTAAAATAAAAACGTGGAATCAAATTAAATCTGTACAGTCCGGTGCTAATCATTTTGGTCCTATACAGACCTATACCAAAAGTAAACCAAAGAAATGTATTTCAGTTAAAGCGTCCTCGGTTTGTGAAGACACTCTAACATCCAATATCACATCGTTTACTTTGTCAAACGACACGGCCGTTACAAATAACTTTACAAAAAAACCGATAATCACTTTATTTAACAAATGTTCGAAAAGATCTAACAGTTCTCAAAGGAATATGAAAAATGTCAATGAAGTAGATTTAACATCCAAATCGGGGAAGTTATCCATTACAGATGTTTCTTCCATTGCCGGAGATAACCATACTTATTCTTTACGGCAGTTGGATGTTAATGTTTTTGATAATAACAAGTCTTCCAGTCAAAGGAAACTTATTACTTATCATTCTGGTAGTAATAGTGAAATAAATGCATTAAAATCCAATTTAAACGATTCACTTTCATTGTTGGCGAATGTTACAAATTGCGACTACATCTCAAGAAACAGCAGATGCTTGAGCAATACTGATAAACAGCTATGTAACAAAATAAAGCATTTCCGTGGCTATTCTGCAATAACGGCAACTCGTAACCAATTCGCAGATAGTAATATTTTTTTACCCACATCCGATGAAATTTCCACAAAAGCAAATACTCAATCTTTGTGTGATTTAAATAAAATTTCAAGATATGACCCACCAAGTTCTAACATGTTTGAGAATCTTTTTATTAGTCCTGAAAGAAGTAATTTGTCCGAGTCACGAATCCTTGGTCTATGTATGGGATGTCAAAGCTTATCACAGATAAAAACCGGTAGTTAAAATGATTTTTCGGAAAGAGGTTAATATAAGAAATATAAGAAAAATCTTATAAAAAAAGAATTATCAAGAAATTAATGAGCGATTACAAAAACTAATTAATATAATTTGTTGCTTTAAAGTAAGATATTATAAAAAAATAAATATTTCCCGTTTGATGATGATTATTAATAAATAAAATCATTTTGGACACTTTATTTTTTATGAAACAAATTTTGTAGTCGTTCCTTAATTTCTTCTTATAATTCTAATTATTTTTTGCATTTTTATCAAAAATATCCTACATTAACCTCCTACTGAGTTGTAAAACTGTTGATGTTTATTGTTGTTTTATGTTTATTTTATATTGTTTAAATATAGGACAAAAAGTCATAATGTAATTAAATTTTATTTTAACAGATAGTCCTTTTAAACTGCCAATTCGCGATCCTATAAACACATCTAAAGTGAAATGTTACGGAGAGTGCCTGAAACCAAGCACTGTTAATCGACTGGGTGACCCTGTAAAGTTCACCATTGATGCCTCAAGAGCTGGAGAAGCTCCACTTAAGGTGTGGGATTTTTTCTTGAAATTTTTATGAATTTTTAAAGCATAAACTTTATTGGAAAACAAATAAAACTTATAAAACTTAAGGTGTCTTGCAAGAATGAAGAAGGACTAGAATTTCCATGTGAAGTAAAACCGAGAGAAAATGCTGTTCCGGGAATTTATGATATTGTTTTCACTCCAACTATGCTTGGACCTCACACTATGGAAATCAAACATGCCGACACACTTATACCAGATGCACCTTTTCACATGAACATCCTACCGAAATCCGAACCAAACAAAGTTAAAGTTATCGGAGAAGGAGTGTTACCCACCGGTGGATTCTTGACTCCGTCGGTACCAGTCCAATTTCACATTGACGTGTCTGAAGCTGGTCATGGTGATATTCAGTTGTCACTATCGGTATTTCCACTCCTTAACAATGTTGAAAATGATAGAGTTATTTTAATGATCTTAGAATCCGGATGATTTACTTTTACCATTCGAAATTATTGACGAAGGCAATGGAATATTTTGCTGTCAATATACTCCCATTGATGCTGGTAAACATTGTATTACAGTTTCCTTCGACGATGTACCGGTAAATAACAGTCCGTTTGTGGTCAATGTTGCTCCTATTGGAGATGCCAGTAAATGCTTCATTGAAGGTAGATTAATTTTCTTTAATTAACTGTTGGAATATTATTTATTAATTCAAATAAATTGTCGATTTCCCAAAACTGTTAAACAAATAAATCATGAATGAATTTTGTGTAATCGTTTTCCAAAACTTTCCCGTAATATTCAAATCTGGACTTTGAGCAGACCATTTTAATCTACCTATTAAAAACACCAATTTGATTTTTTATATTTTTATTTAAACAACAATTTCGTACATTTGCATTCAAAGCGAAATTGATTAATGGTTTAATTCGCATTACTTTTTTTAGAAAATGGAGAAATAAATATTTAAATAAAATATTCACTCAAAACTTATTGGATAATAATTAAAATGATAATTAATTATTTAAAAAATATTAATTTGATTTATTTATTAAATATTATAAAAATTAATTAACTTATTTAAAATTTTAAAATTATATGAAATTAAAAATAAATTTAAACATTACATATTTTAGATAATAAGAATTAAAATATTAATCATCCATCTGGGTAGGAGAGACACATTTCCAAATCAATATACACATTCAAACACAAAACATCAAACATTCAAATATTCCTCACACTACCAGTTGCGGTCGTACGTATAGTATAGCTCGACATGATGTTTACAGCAGTCATATTCACTGGTAATGTCGAGTTAGACTCTCCCTGTGATAAAAGATATATAGCTGATAGCGTGCAGTAATATAAAAGTGAAAGGAGGGAGCCGAGAGACTGTTTATTATTGTAAAACTTGTCCGCAGAATCCAGGATTGCATCCTGATGACTGTTTTGAGAGACACCATACATTGAAAATTTAGAAAACTTACTAGCATTACAATGTACATATACATTTTTCAGATTCCAAAGTACATTATTCTACAGTATTTTTGAGAAGGTGTACAGTTTGTAACATTTCTTTGTAATAAATGTATACTGAGCAGAAAGACTTACATGGGTTCCTTCAAACTTCTTACAAAAAGAACACATTTTCTTTTGATTATTAAATTGATTTAAGACCTTATTAATAAAGAAAAATAAAAAAAACAACGTGAAATAGTTTTTTTTAGTATTTAAATTTTGTAACAATTATGTAAGTGTGTATTTATGTATTTAAAAAAATCGACCTGTGGTAGCGAGTAATGAAACAATTTACGACTGCAATCGGTTAATAATCAAATATTATTTTTTTGGAAAAGTTCATCATCAAATAAGAAACATGAATCTGGTGATTGTCCTGGTGGAATATAAAATTGTCCCAAAGCTTTGATTTTATAAGAGGAATAGCAAAGTAGGATCACTCTATATATTTATTTTGTTGTTTGTTGTCCATTTTTTGAATCAAACATTCAACGGAAGGAAACACCATACCTTAAATCTTGACTTTCCTGTCTATGTATTTTGACCTCCTTTCTTGAATAGAATCACCAACAAACAGAATCACCTAAATGATTTTTTTCTGAAAAAACAACTTTATTAAAATTTAGTCGATATTGCAAGTAGTGACTCTTAGAGTGAAGTTAGCATGATTTCCCTACCTGTTTAGTTATTAGTGAATCCCAAATGTTTCAAAGATTTCGATAGATTTTATTTAAATAAAACATTCTTTGCGACAACGTGTACTGAACTATTTCGAGTGGTAAAAAATGTCGTTGAAATCTATTTACCGTGTTACCAAATTCCTTCTGCTTAATGAAATCTGTAAAATTGATTTTAAACTTTCTATAAAAATATTTATTATTCAGGTACAATTAAAGAATACATCTTGATTGATACTGAAACAATGATAACTGTCAATACGGTTGAAGCTGGAGAAGGAAAAGTTTCTTGTAGAATTCTACCACTTACCGAAAATGGTGATATAAAATCTCATTTGTCTCTACCTACAGAGATTGAAAATAACGAAAATGGAACTCAAACCATATATTATACTCTCACAGAACTCGGAGATTATCTGGTGGACATCAAATATGGAGGAGTCAGTATTCCAAATGGTCAATTCAAAGAAAAGGTAATGACAAATTTAGAATTCTGAAAACTTTATAATGAATTGTAAATTCAAATTTTTGACGATCAAAAAATACTAAAAAATAATAGTGAGAATTATCGAGACTACCACAGATTTGTTTCTAAAGAAGTAACAAATGTGTTTGTAGAGTGATTAAAAAAGTCATCGTCAATACGGAGAATTTAAAATCTGAATTCGTGAAAACCTAGTTATTATTATTGCGGCCTTTTTTTCAATAAAAACATCTTTAAATCAATATTCGACAACATATTCACTATTTCTACTTCAATTACTGTTTCTCATTTGCTTAGCAATCGGATCATTTCCAGTGACGGAAAAAGTTACTGTTTGTAGAGACAATCCACTCATTGATTGTCCAACAAGTCCTTTAAGTCATTATACATTTTATTCAAGAGCAAATTTTTCAGCGATTGATTAACATGATAATGCTTAAGCACTTCTGTGGGGAATATGACGATAGATTTATAAACACGACGCCCACCTATGTGACTCTTGTTGGACAGTCTTTTCATCTAGTCACTTTTGATATCTCACTGTCGCTTGTCGTTTTTGTCCGGAACCCGAAACTCAATGACCCTAGTTAATAAATTCCGCTTTAAATTATTTCCAAGTGAACAGTTCTGTTTCTGTCTCGCAAAACGTACCACATTGCCTTCTTATAGTGGACGCCTTTCGATATTTTCTTAGATGAAACTCAATGGGAAATGAAGCCTTATTTCTTTTCATTTTTTCGAAGAAGTTTCAATTTATTACCAATGGGAAGATTATTTAGAAACGGAGTTTGCTCGTTTTAGTGCAGTAAATCGGTGAAAGTTCCGGCATGCTTGACGTAGATGACATTGGAGATTTTGTGTGGAACCTATCAAGCCAATTAATATACTTTCTATCTTTTGGAGACGACACAATCACAAAATATCTAACATTCTACTTGTCAAGCTTGCATTCTCTTCCGCAATAGTCCAATGTGTTTGATAGTTAACATTCGTATCGCTCAATTTGAATCTCTTCAACTACCTTTCAATTTGACTTTTAGTAATGGTTCATACCGCGGCTTATATGAAAACAGTATGGAAATTAAAAAAAGTTGGTTAGACTTATACGCTAGTGCGACTTATACGCTGTTGAATTTAATTTTCAAAATTTAAAAAAAATATTATGCGAGTGCGACTTATAGTCCGATAAATACGGTATTTAATCTTTTAATCATATCATTAAATTAATTCAAAATTAGAAAATATATTTTTACAAATATTAATAAAATTTTTTTAATAAAGAATGTTTTTTAATTAATGTTTTTTAATGAATGTTTTTTAATTAAGAATGTTTTTTTTAATTCAAATTAATTTTTTAAAATTTTCAATTTGATTTTAATTCAAAATAATCTTTTTTAAAACTATTTAAATTTTGATCAGAGAACCAAAAATTAATTACCTCCTCATAATTATGTTTTCCTAATAAACAGTATATACCGTATTTTTCCGTGTATAAGACCCCCTTTTTGTCAAAATTTAATGAACATTTAACGCGAATTTTTAAATATTAGTAAATATTTGAAATATTTCTCCAACCCAAAAGATTTCAATTTATTTTCTTGAATGAATTATGGTACTTTTTTGAATTTTTTTCCAAAAATGCACACCCAAAAAAAGGGGGGTCTGGTATTTGTTATTTTAACATCATGAATTCTAAATAAATTAAAAATATTAAATAGAAATTTTTATTTAAATTTTTTTACGAAATTCACAAAGAATTAAATTGTTTTATATTTAAGGAAAATTAAATGTATAAATTCGTGCATAAATATTCTTCTTTCAAATAGCAAATCCAAAATTGCTTCCTTTTTTCTGAGGTGTGTTAGAATAAAATTTGGTTTTGTAAGAATTCTCTAAATAGTGCTCTAGAAATAATGTGAGTTCAAAGAAAATCCCTTTGGGAGTTACACACGGAAGGAATTTTATTAAATAGCACAAAAATAAGGAATGTGATTGGTTAATATTTTATTTTTATTTATAGGCAATCGACCCAAATAATGTGCCCGACGAAGTGGTGAGTTGCTGCAACAACATTTGCTTGTATTATCAATTCAAATTTAATTTAGATCCAATTTGAAAAAACGAAATCTCAATTCACTTCATTTGGAAAGGATTCTTCTGAATATACTACGGGTATGTACCCGGTGGAGTTCAGATTGCCGATTCCGGACAATGTCCGTTTAATTGAAGGTAATACATTGTCTTTTTCAGGAAGTATCTTTGATTATTGATGTATTCTTCGTCAAATGTCTTGTGAATACTGTGTATATGATTAAGAGAATTACATCCCCTTACTAAAACATGTCGCCTTTGCCGTATTTTTTCCGAGAGGTTGATCACATATAAATGAATCATCAGTGTGATACTACTGCTTCTGAACTAAAGTTTATTTTGATGTACTTCGAATTTTAGTTAATAAATAAATATATATATATATATATATATAGAGAGAGAGAGAGAGATAGAAAGAGAGAATGTCCTATTGTATTGGACACCGCAACTCATTTTCAAGTTAACCTGAATTTCAACAATCAAAAGCTTTATAAAAAATCGTTACAATAGCAACTTTTTTGTTTATCTTCAGTGTCGTTTCTTCAACTTTGAATACACTTCTGTCCCAAAATATTTTAAAATTATAATCAACGATGAAGTAAGAATGCAGCTGACTTTTTAATCCACAAGTGTAAAAATATAAGATGAATCGGATATGCTTGCGAAAAAATTCCCGCAGACAGGACCAGCTCACATTTTTGGAGACCAAGATCAAGTGTAATTTTAAGTGTCAATGGTATCAGGAAACCAAAGACTGTGGTCAGAACGCTAAATAAGTAATGAATAAGTTTTTTTATCTACTAAGAGAAAAAAATATGAAGTAAAATAATTCAGCCTTAGAGTCGATCAATTGCAGGCCAGTTGTAAAGCACGGGTTGTATGATTCCATGTCATCCACTGGACGATAGATAGAATTATAAATAAATAATTTAGCAAGTAAATTGAAACTCTTCTAAGAGTAAGTGGGTTTCGCCATCCTCGACAAGATTCAACAGGACAATGATCCGAAGCTAAATCCTTATATGTGATGAAATAATTCGGGCATGATAGATGTAAAGCCATGGCCTACCGAATCTTCATAAATTAACCCCATTGTTTAGTCTTTTATCTGTGGGTCATTTACTGGATAAAACCTGAAAGAAATTAAAATTTCTAATGGATTCCTATGGATTTATGCAAAAAAAATTCAGAGACGTGTACACTGTACAGGCACTCGTAATAGTAAAAATTATTGCAAAATTTTTTGCTCGGTTTTTTGTCCAATTTCTATTTGTAAATTTATTTTTAATGAAACTTTAATTTTTTGAAATAGTTGTTAAAAACAAAAATATACTTGAAATCTACAAACTCGATTTAGTCCTCTATAAGAGCTTTAAAACTAAATTTGAGCTTCTTCTTCTTCCCCGTTTATTTTTGTACGACAGTGTCTGAATTTTAATGGAATTATTAAAATATTTTTTAAACTGTGTGAAAAAAAATGCTTTACTTTTACCATCAAAGAAAAAAAAACAGTCAAAATTTGCTATTAAGAAATTAAAATATTCTTTTATCGATCTTTTTGTTAATGCTAATCAGCTTATTAGTTAAAGTGCCGGGTAAGATTAAGTGAAGACCTTTTTATCAGCAATCCAAGACAAAATCGAAGAAGGATTAATCGAGTAATTTAATATTTGGCGCCATTATAAAACAGATCAATTTGAAGACGTTCGTTTTGAGTATTTCTCGATTAACGAGAAGTACAACTTCGTTCATCCTACAACTTGATCCAGGAGGTAACATCGCTGGACTGAGCATAATCAACTGGATTCTTACTTGGTTGAGTTTTTGAGATGTCAAAGGTTATGGAGGAAGACAATGTGTTTGAATCACTGTTGAAAACAATTTTTGCTTTTTATTTTTGTAAACTCGATAAATAATTAAACAAATTATTACCCATTACTTAAAATTATATTTATTGATGATCTGTGCGTCAACAGATAAAAAATTAATATATTCAGCCTAACCAAATAATCTTTTTCAGCAATTGTAACAACTCCCAGTGGTCTGAAAGAGTATGCTTTTGTCCAAGACAATAATAACGGAACGGTGACAGTTAAGTACGAACCTCATGAACGTGGAATGCATGAAATGAATGTTACTTGTGATGGGGTTCCAATTCAAGGTAGTACATACAGGTTTTTCGCTGAAAATGCTGGTTTTGGTAATGTGGCCGCATACGGGCCTGGATTAAGTCACGGAAGAACTGGTTTACCAGCTGAATTTACCATTGTTACAAAAGATGCCGGATCAGGTAAATTCATTATTACAATTTTTAATCTTTAGTTTTACTCATGGATATCAGGAGGATTATCTTTGGCAATAGAAGGACCTTCAAAGGCCGAGATTTTATGTAAGGATAATGAAAATGGAAGTTGTGATGTCACTTATTATCCCATGATTCCTGGTGATTACAGCATCATCATTAAATTTGCAGATCATAACATTCCTGGGTCTCCTTTCATAGCTAACATAATCGGTAAATTTTCAATGCTTTATTTTCAGTGATTATTTGATTTGAGCACATTTTATCGCCTTTATCATTATTTTATTGATTTAATTGTCAAGTGTTTTCATAAACATAATATTTATCATTTTTATACTTATACATATATTAAATTCTACTCGACTGATCAGTACTTTCTAATTTTACTTGTTATTTCGTGTAATTTATTTAATGTTTTCTAAAAAAGGGAATAAATCAGGTAAGTTTTTTTTATTTATTAATTTAATTATTGTATTTAATTTTGGATAAACTATGGATTATGTAAAAGAAAATAACACTAACGTCTACCCATATATATATTTTCTATTTTTTAATTTTAATTTATTTTTATATTTATTTATTCTTTTATTCTACTAAACATCTACAATTTTGCATCACTAATAAATAAAAAGTAATTTTTGTATCAGTTTAAAAATAATATATCAAAAATAATTTTTAATGATTAATTAAGAAAAAATTATTCAATTGTGAGAGTATTTTATATATTTTTCTTCATTAAAATTTTGTGAAAAAAATAAAATCTGATTTTTATTTTTTTCCAATTTACCGATAACTTTTATTACTAATAATAAAATAAATCAAATAAAAAATAAAAATTAATCATTTTTTATAATACAAATAACAAAAAATATCGAAAATAATGTGACATTTGTATAATAATTACTAAATTAATTTTAATTTTTAAAATAACCACTTTATTTTTTTCTAATTAGTTAATTCTCTCTTAATAATTCTCTTCTTCAGTAAGGAGTTTGATGTGATTCTACATTTTTTTGTACTTTATTTTTTAAGATAATAATTTTGTTTTCTAAAACAGTTAAAATTATATCTTAATTTTCTTGTACATAGAAAAAGGCTTCGAGAAGTCTAAAATGAGTTAGTTCAACGTAAATCTGTTTAATGTTTATTTTAACGTTTCTTTGATTGTCTTCAAAAGTATTTATTAGAGATATTAAGTTACGTTTCTCAGGTGAACCTCAACGACGATCTCAAGTCTGTATTGGAAGTGCAAGTGATATACCTTTGAAAATCCAAAATATCGACATAAGCACTTTAACGGCAAATGTTAAAGCTCCGTCTGGAAAAGAAGAAATATGCATTCTTAAGAAAATGCCAAATGATAATCTCGGTATATCCTTTCTTCAAACTTATATTTGAATATTAAGTTCAAATTATTCTTTTACATAGGAATTTCGTTCACTCCAAGAGAAGTTGGACATCATTTGATTAATGTCTATCAATCGGGTGCTCACATCCTTGGAAGTCCATTCAAGATCATCGTTGGACCTAATGAAATCGGAGACGCATCAAAAGTTAGAGTGTACGGTGATGGTTTAAGATCGGGAATATCAAATGAATTGAATTCCTTCATTGTTGACACTCGGGAAGCTGGTAATTATATTTTATATTATTTTATGAAAAAAATGTTTCTTAATTCATCGAAATTTTTATTATTCATAAAGGACTGTTTTAAGTACTAAAAATATATTATGAGTATCAAAACATTGATTATTCGTTATCTCATGAATTATTCATAAAATCCAATTATAATTTTTAGGTTATGGTGGTTTAAGTTTATCCATCGAAGGCCCCAGTAAAGCAGAAATTGAATGTCGGGATAATTATGATGGCACTTGTCAAGTTTCTTATACACCGAACGAACCGGGAACCTATATGATCAATATCAAATTTGCCAATGAACATGTTTTGGGCAGTCCTTTTGCAGTGAAAATCACCGGAGAACCATCTGCGAAATTAATGGAAAAGATCATTTGTAGACAAGAAGCAGCCGATATCACTCAAGTTGGATCACAATGTGAATTGACATTGAAAGTTCCTGGTAGGAAATGTATTTTCTGGTGACAGTTATAAACGAAACGATAATTAGGCACAAATCCTCATGATATGAAGGCGACGGTTACCAATCTTTATGGAGTGACAGAAGTTTGCGAAATAATCGACTTGGATGACGGTCACTATAGCATTAAATTTATTCCTAAAGAAATGGGTCTACACACGGTTGTAGTTCAACACAAAAATATGCATATTCCTGGTACTAATCCGTTTTAAAGAATTATGTGACTGTTGAACATTTTATCAAATTAGGAAGTCCATTCCAATTTACTGTGGGACCTATTGTTGACGGCGGAGCTCATAAAGTTGTAGCTAGTGGAAATGGATTGAAATTGGGATACATAAATGTACCAAATGAGTTCAACATTTATACAAGAGAAGCTGGAGCTGGAGGTTTATCAATTGCTGTTGAAGGTCCTAGCAAAGCAGAAATAGATTTTGAGGTTTAAATGCTTGGTCATTCATGTAATCAACGATTATCCCATCTCAATCTAGGACCGTAAAGATGGATCTTGTGTTGTGAAATACTTTGTCACTGAACCAGGAGAATACATCTGCTCGATCAAATTCAACGATGATCACATTGTCAATTCTCCATTCCGAATATTTGTCAACGAAAGAGCCATGGATTTCGTTTCTGTGATTCCGGTCGGCAGTGGCTCATTTTCGAAAGATTGGACGGTATGTTTTCCAAATAATTGACTTGTATTTTATTTATAAATAAATAATAAATCACCATTCAAGAAATCAATTAGAAAGGAAATATAAATAAAATTGTGCAAATAAATAATTATTTATCGATTAATATTATTTTCAGAGAAATTCTTTTAATTCCAATATTGAACTAAACTTTGTATTCAGTGATAATTTTGTTATCATTTATATAATTGGAATCCAACACTTATTCGTGTTATCACTAATCTCTAAGGTTTAAAGATCAAATAAAACATAAAAGCACTCTTAAACATTTGACTTGTAAGTAAATCTGAAACCCAGGTTGTTAAATTTTATGTATTAAAGAACGTTACTGGTTCATATAATTTATGAAGGTTGTGTTTTTATCAGTAACTAGGTCCCTATAAAATGTCACGAAAAATTATTTTTTTATATTGTTAAAGTTTAAAATAATATTCTTATATTATTACTATTGTGAGGAATATGGGGTGTATAATTGTTTTTTGTAGTGTTTGCATGTTTAAATGTTGTGTGTTGATTTGGGATTGTGCCTCTCCTAACCAGATGGATGATCAATATTTTAATTCTTATTATCTGAAACTAATTTATTTAAATTTAGATTTAATATTCAAATTTTTAATTTTTATTATTGCAACTTTTAAATAATTTTATTGATTTTATTTTTGCATATTTTTAAATAATTAAAATCAAATTAATGTTTAAAAATGACTATAGAAATATTTTATTTTAGCAAATAAAATTTTAATTAATTATTTTTAATAAAATAATTTTCTCAAGTATAGTTCAGATTATAAGGAAAGATATTGAAAATTGAGTGATGGATTATAGTGAAAGCAATACTGTTGATCATCATAAAGATGATCAGAAATGTGAATGTAATAAATGTTCTGTCAAATGTGTGAGTTCTCTTAACAACTATTAATTTTGATTATTTTAATAAATAATTTCATTTAATCTATGTTTCATTTTGATTTTTACAATAAATGATTTTCTAATAAATTCTTTAAAAAAAACATTAAATGAAATAATTTAACTAATCTTTTTTTTCAAATTTTAAATATTCTTTCATTTCATAATATTTTTTGCTAAAATTAATCCTAACTTTTCAATAAATTATTAATTGTTATTTATATTGTACGGTTATACTTTATTACTTGAGATGACATTAGTCAGCATCACATACAAACATGGCGTATAAGGGAGCTGACAGATTGACCGAATTATTGTGATCTATAAGGTCACTTAAACGAATAATAATGAACAAAACAAAAATATTTTTTACAAATAAATACAAATATCTATGTATATTTATGTACAATGGATAAGAAGACGACGCGTTTCGAGAATATAATCAAATCATTAGATCAATCCACGCCATGTATTAAAGTAACGCTTTAAACGGGACTATACAATAGTTAAAAAAAACATTTTACCAATAAATCATTCGATTTAAAATGAATTTATTTCTTTTTCTTATAAAGTGATCAATTCCATTCTCACAAACCAACTATTGGTAGCTATCAATTTCCATTTGAGAAAACGATATGTTTACTTTTTTGTTCCGTACTTTACGAAGGTAATGGAGACATATGATAAAGATGACAATTGAAAGCAAGCCAAAAGCTAGTCTTCTTCTTTTTATCCCTTGTATATAGATTTTACTTTTCAGTGTTTATATCTTGATGATAAAATCAATAATTTATGAATTATTTGGAAAGAACGAAGAAATTCAAAGCAAAATGTATTTTTTCGGTGTGATTGTCTTGCACTGACCGAATGTGCTATTATACTGAGTGTTACTAGTCTCAAACCTGGTACAGTTGATAGAATATACTGTTCTCTAAGATTGTCATTTGGTCAGACATTTTAGTTAAATTACATGGATAAGATTTCAGATTGTTTTGGGTTTGATGTGAAAGCTAAAATTGAGTGGATTACATTGAGTGTGAGAATTTTCATCTCAAACATTAGATTTTGCTTTGCTGTCAATTGTTATTTTTATTATATGTCTCTGTTATCTTGCAAAGTAGCGATAGAAACCGGTACATTGAGAAAAGTTGGCTGTTTTCTGCTGAGTTTTTTTACCCATAATTATTAGTTTCCTTTACTAAAATTTCACTTAGTGCGGTTCTATTAGTGCGAAGCCTAGATTTAATCATAAAATAAGGATGTCAATTGGATTAAATTGCTTCAATAATTTATTTTCTTAAATTAAATTGATCACAGTATTTGTTTTGTGAAACCTAACGTTGTCCATAATTAAAACATTTTGGAGATTCCTGGAAAAATTGTGTAAAGATATCAGAATTAAAATCACTATTTGTAATTTTCAATGCAAATACGCTGCTAACTGTTATCTAGAGAAATGAACTCCTATTTATGCTACGACCCTCTGGAATACTCAAATACAGGGTTTTTAAAGGCCATTTTGTGTCAATAATGTACACCCAACTTTTGTAGATGTACACCCAAAATTTGGCTATTTATAGGTAAAGCATGGGTTCAATAAAAAATGACCGCACTGTTATTCCACCCGCTCTCTCTCCTCGCACATACACGCTTTTGTTCTTAAACATTTAAATTCAGTGTGCATGTGTGATGTAACAATTTTTGAGTAAAAATAAATGTTATACTGTATACCCACATTTTCTTAGGTTACACCCAGCTGGAAACCTTAAAAAACATTGGTAAAATAAGTATTTTATTTTCTAATAAATAAAGATATCCTATCCTATCTCCGTTAGAAAACCTAAGTTCTTGACATTCCAATTTCTGGAACGCGTACTCTCCTTGCATCAATATGATCTTGTGAAAATCAGCAAAAGACGTTTTCGAGTTACAGTCACTTTTTTTAAAATTTTCTCAAAGCATTTGAAACTGGTATTGTTCTTGAGGGTTTGTAGAACTTATATGCAACTTCTTTCCAATTCCATGAAGGATTTCATGGTTGTTGTTCCTCTTAACAAAACTTTCTTTTCACTTTTTGTTTGTAGATTTAAATTGTATTTCTGATTCGTAGTTTTTAATCACTTATCTCTCTATATTCCGATCAAATATCTCACTTTGTATAATTAACAAATAATTTGTTCATTTGATTTATATACGGTAACAATTGCACCAAAAACATCTTTCAAAAATATGTTTTAAGAATACAATTTATAGATTTCTAAAACACTGTAATAATAACAATAATAATGTAATATATAAAGTCATACTTAAAAATTTAAAAACATTTAATATAAATATTTAGATCGGAAAACCTGCTGCTTTTACTGTTAACTATCCACAATCAAGCACCGGTCGGTGGGACGGTAAATTAAAAGCCACAATTTTAGGTCCCTCTAAGATTGAAGAACCGGCTGTAATACAAAATATTGATAAAAATCAATATGCTATAAGATTTATTCCAAAAGAAAGTGGAGAACATTTAATTAATATTACAGATGAAGCTACAAATAAACATATTCCCGGCAGTCCGTTTAGAGTGGTAATCAGTCAACAACATGCCGATCCAGCAATGGTTATCGCTAGAGGAGAAGGTCTTGTTAGTGGTTATGTTGGTAAGTTTCAAGAATCATTCTTTTAAAACTTTGATTAGTTTAGAAATTTTAATTTGCATTTCAACTGTACTTATTTATTTTACTGATTATATTTTGTATATTCCAGTTGAAAAATACGAATATCCTTATAATTATGACATAAAACAAAAATTCATTGGATAAATTAGGTTGGGGAAAAAGAAATCCATTATTTTGCCGTGAAATTCAAAACTTTATTTAACATGTTTCGGATTGTCCTCTTGGAGTAAAATATGCACCGTTTTGTTGTATAATTAGTTGCCATTTGAAGGTAGCTTCATAATGCCTCTCTCGTAGAAGTCTTGGTCCTTATTCACGAAAAACTGTAGTAATCGATTTTCACAATCTTCTATTGATCCCAATTTCTTATCACTCAGGAAATTTTGCAATGTTAGAAAAAGGTGGTAATCGCTTGGTGCCGGGTCCGCACTATATGGTGGATGCATTAAAACTTCCCAACCAAGCTCCTGTGTTTCTGGCGAGTCACTACAGACATATGTGGTCTGTCGTTGTCGTGATGGAACACAACACCTCTTCTGTCGGCCAATTCTGGTCGTTTCTCATCAATTGCCATCTTCAACGGTCCAGTTGTTGACAGTACAGATCTGAATTTAGTGTTTGGCCATACGGAAGCAACTCATAATAAATGATTCCTTTCAAGTCCCACCAAATACACAGTAGAACCTTCCTGGCTGTTAGTCCTGGTTTGGCGACCGTTTGAGGTGCTTCACCGTGCTTTGACCACGATCGTTTTCGTATAATATTGTCGTATTGGACCCATTTCTCATCCCCAGTAACCATCCGTTTAAGAAATGAGTCGATTTCATTTCGTTTGGCCAAGGCTTCGCAGATGGAAATTCGATCCATCATGTTTTTTGGTGTTAATTGGTGTGGAGCCCAAACATCAAGTTTCTTTTTGAATCCTGCTTTGCCTAAATGGTTTAAAACCGTTGTGTGGTCGATCTTCAGCTCCTGTGCGATGCTACGACTATTAACATGCCGATCAACTTCGATCATTGCCTAGATTTTATCGACATTTTCAACGATAGGCCTGTCTGTGCGAGGTGCATCTTTAACATCAAAAATGCCTCAACGGAATCGACGAAACCAAAATTGCGTGTAATTAGCTGTTACAATATTGGCACCATAAACACCATTCACTATAACATCCACCTGGCTTGCATTTTCGCCTTTATCGAATAAAAACTGTAAAATATACCGAATTTTTTCTTTGTTGACTTCCATTTTTAACACCCTGTAACTCAGAACTGAATAAAAAAGCAAAAAAATTTTTGTGAAATTACTGTGAAATGTTACCTTGACAAAGAGCATAAATTTGAAATTGTTGATCGATAAATAATGGATTAAAATAATGGATTACTTTTTCCCCAACCTAATATAAAGAGAAATAAACTCAGATTGAAATCACAAAGGAGCTAAGAGAAAATAAAGAAAAAAATAATTATTAATAATTATATAAATTAAGTGGTTATTTCAAAAATCTATCGGACTAAAATTTTAGTTTTCCTTTGGTTCTTGATTATCATTTCTTCTTTTTTTAAAGCAATAAAAATGAATGTATACATTATTCGAATTTGTCTTTAAAAAGCAATACTTAACTTAATTTGTGGTAATAAAAATATGGAATTGATAATTTAGAGAGTATAGAAATATGAGCCTGTTGAGAATCTACAACTCATCAAGTCTTTCTCTCTCTGTCACTTCATAAACCCTTTTCGAATTCTTATTTCATCATTAATAATATCAAATTTCACTTTAATCATCTCATCAAATATCTTCGTATTGTCACATGGTTGTTAAAGATTCTTTGTCCGATGGACTTTGTCTTTTCGTTTTGCGTCTTCATGGATATATTTTTTAGAATGATCATTATGATTGTAGTTTGTTCTTGTCTTTGCTAACTCGAACCAACTAAATAAAATCTGATTAAATTATGAAAAAATTTTAAAGATTTTATTTTAATGTTTTCTTTTTAAATCAGGTAAAAAGAATAGTTTTATTGTTAATACTGTAAACTCTGGAACTGGACCCCTTAATGTTACAATTGATGGTCCAAGTAAAGTCCAACTTTATTCTCAAGAACATGAAGAGGGCTATGAATTTATCTATGTACCCTCAGTGTCAGGAGAATATCAAATAACAGTCAAATATGGGGGTAATTATCATATTACCGGATCTCCGTTCACTGTAAATTTGTGATAAAATATCATAGCGTTATTAATGATTGAATTAAGGCTAATATAACTGGATCCGTAAACAATGGTTCCGAAATTCCAGTTCACCAGCAATCAAATTTGAAGGTCGAAACGGTTGGAAAATCTTTTGTCAGTGCTAAGTCTTTACAAAAGACATCATTCTCTCATAAAGTCCAATGTAATGGAATGGGCGTTAAAAAGGCCAGTCTTAACCAAGTCAATACATTTAATGTTGACGCGTCTCAAGCTGGTATGATTTCACATATTTGTTATTCCTCGATATTAAACTTGGTTTTGTTTTTTTCATGATAAAATGTCGGTATTTATTTGGACTGTTTATCGGTTCGACTAGTTAATGTAAAGTCTGAATCTTTATCAGAACTTAATCGTGAGAGAAAATCATGTTAAACAACATCTATCGCATCAATCTTTCATTTTATAATAATTATTTTGTATTATTCGTATATAGGATGTTGAAAAAAGTAATGCGAAATTGTATTGCTCTAAAGCAGGCCTGCGGAATTGGACTAAAATTGCCTTACCCCGACTCCTTTTTAGGTCGATTTATTGGTTTGGCCAAAAAGTCATTGCGTATTTGAGTACATCCTAATGAAAATCTTGAAAATATAAAACGATGTGATAAAATTTAAATTCAATTATATATTCTGAAACCTTAATTTTCAGACCATGTTTATACAAAATATTAATTGATTTTGTTGTAATTTATTACTTTACCGTCAATTCGAAATGGAAAATCAAAATGAACATATTCGTCATGTTTTGTTGCATTATTTTCGAAAAGGGGAAACCGCTGTGCAAGCTCATAAGAAGATATGTTTTGTATATGGTAGTGACTCCTTAAAACTTCGACAGTGTCAATACTGGTTTTCTAAATTTCGTTCTGAAAAATTTCACATGAAAGATGCACCACGCTCCGGTCGACCAGTTGAAGTTGATGGCGACAAAATAACAGCACTGATCAAATCTAATCCACATATGACAACAAGAGAAGTTGCAGAAACTCTAGAAATATCAAAATCAAGTGTTGGAAGTCATTTAAAGAAACTTGGATTCGTCAGTTAACTCGATATGTGGTTACCACATGAACTGAAAGAAATTCATTTGGTGAAACGTGGTGAAACAATTGCGATTCCCTTTCGAAGCGAGATCCATTGAAGTGATCCATTTTTGAAGCGCTTGATTGCGGGTGACGAAAAATGGATTGTTTACAACAATGTGGAACGCCGACGATCATGGACAAAACGTGGTGAGCCTGCCAAAACGATCCCAAAAGCAGAAATTCACCAAAAGAAGGTTATGCTT
>MQRK01192128.1:16850-29567 GCA_001938485.1 Girardia tigrina | reverse complement strand
TATATATATATATATATATATATATATATATATATATATATATATATATATATATATATATTATGAGAACATAGAGACAATCAAAACGGTGCATCATTTGTTATTTTATGAGACGTGAAGTAAAAGAAAACTGCGATTTTTTATATGCAATAAATATTTGGTGATATAACCCTTTAGATTTATTGAATTTTCTATTGTGCCTAACACGTTTCTGTCATAAGTGTTCAATGAATTTTTATATAAATATCATTGTGAATCCAGTTTGTCCTTAAAATATTCAGTTGTGATAAAATTAAATCATTTAAACCAAAAAATTCTCGAAAAAATCAAATTTTTCAGATTTTTCGAAAAATAATTCAGTTACGTTTTCACACTGAAACCAATAGAATCTGATTGAGAACGTAGAGACAATCAAAAATGTGTATCATTTGTTATTTTGCGATATATACAGGGTGGCCCAATGGGTACGCAGCCTCTAATTTTTGCATATTCTAAATCTACTCGTCAAGACGAGTTTTTTGATATATTCTTTTTGATATATAAAGGTCAAGTTTTGGAATTTTTACACCTCACATGTTATATATCAAAATACTCGTCTTGACGAGTAGATTTAGAATATGCAAAAATTAGAGGCTGCGTACCCATTGGGCCACCCTGTATATATATACAATAATTGTATATTGCACTTATTGAAGTTCAATAGGATCAGAGATATTGTAGAATGCATTATTATAATTTTTCAAACATTTGTCAATGTTTTTGTATTTCGTCTCTCCTTTCAAAATTAGTTTCTTCTATTATAGGAAACGATATTCTGTTTGTTGGAATTGCGGGTCCAACATCACAATGCGAAGAAGTGTCAGTGAAACATATGGGAAACAATCAATTTATAATAAATTATCGAGTCCAAGAGAAAGGTCGTCATTATTTAATGGTTAAATGGGGAGATAGTAATATCCCTGGAAGTCCATTTGTTGTTGATGTTCTGTAAATGAATCAACAATGTCCTTTATATCTCTTATGTAACATTCCATTGTTGTGGCACTGAAATTTTATTAATAGCAAAAATTGTTTGAATGAATTTATTTTCTTATATTTATTATAATGATATATATAGATATGCATAGATCTACATATACATATATACAGAAGATTTTGTTGTCAATATTTTGATAATTGTCCTTTTATTGTCATGAGTAGAATGTTATATTCTTATTCTTATGCATATTAATTATTATTACTACTATTAATATTACTATTATTATCATTATTATCATTATTATTATTGACTTACGGGCCTTATTGAAATTTTGACTCGCTCATATGGCGCATATACGCGTCGCTATTTAGTCACCGGAACTTTGTTATTTATATTCGATGATTTGCTAATTGTTTTCATTTTAATAAAGAATTTGATCACATCTTCTCTTTTTTTATTTATTTTTTTGTATTTTTATTGCCAGTAATTTCTCTTTGCATCTAAAATAGAATTGAGTCTATTTCGATGATCAATGTTTTCTTTTCTTTGATCACTCGATAGGTTTTCTTTTTTTCTTCACAGAGGGTCTTATGTAGGGAATCTTTCTTAAATTTAAGACTTTTATCGATTGTAATTTTTGTTTCCTCTGAGAAGAGATACACCTTTATTTGACACATTATCTGTTTATTGAGTGTAGAATTAATTAACAGTAAATGATGACTTCAGTGAGATTTAACAGAAAACCTGAGCACAAAAAAAACTAAAGTTAATAAATTTATAAAAAGAGGACCAATTTTAATCAGATTAAATCCAATAACAAATGGCTAATAACTACAGCAGGATAGATCAAAAGTAGGCTTACAGCTATTTCACTATTTGTTAATGTTTTTGATAGTCATTTTATATGGAACTTTAAGGTAATTGAATTTTAATATATATTTCACAGTTATTGTATCTAATAAGAAATGAAGATTCTAAAGATTATAAGCGGTGTGAAAATGTGAAAGCCTTTGACATCCAGCTACCTGTGCAAAATGTAATGTATCGGTTCGTGCTAGGATTTTTACGACCAGTCCAAACAAATTTGCAAAACGTGCTCCCATGAAACAATTATTAATTGTTCTTTTATATTATCATTGATATGCAAAGGTTCCTATCAAACTTTAAGTTTGATAGGAACACTAGTTTGGAACTTTAACTTGTTAAAATATTTTGTCTATAATAAAAACACCATTGAAACAAAATTGTAAATCAGTATTATTAGGGGTTCTAGGGACATCGTCGGAATTATTACTATGAGATATTTCTGACATCAAAAATTTTATTATACCACATATCAAATTGTTTTATAAATCTTAAACCAATATAAATAAAAAAAACTTATAAATATTCATATTTGATTTCTTCATTACTTTTATAAATCAATTTTAAATTACGATAACATTTTAAAATATTTAATCGTTTCATTTAATTTTATTATTTTTTTTAAATCATTCCACATAAAAATTATACATTTTACTTTTTATATTATATTAAAAAACATTTAAAAAATTTTATTATTAGCAATTTAATTGATCTTCTTAATTTTAGTAATTTTATTTTTTCAAACGTTACATATTTAATTATATAAAAATTTTAATTTTTACATATTTAATATAACCTTTCAAAAATTTTCATAGCATTTTTAATTCCTAACAAGTATCAACCAAAAATAAGTATGTCTTTTATCAGTGAGCAATGGAAAGATTTCTCTTCCACTTTACATTTATAACTAAATTTACTTATTCAAATATAATTAAAGTTTAAATATTAATACAAAAACTACTGCATACATTCTATAGCATTCTATAATTATAAACGGTGATGAAGTTTGGCAAAAGTTCTATAAATATTTGCCGGACCACCTTGTAAATGTTGAACAAGAGCTCATCACTTTACAAAGGGAAATATTATGCCACGCTCCCATACATGCTTGGACAATCACAATGTTACATTTTAAAAAAGGTTAGTTCTGTCATAATTTGAGATAAATACATGTTTAACTCAGTCTCTAATCACAATAATTATCACATACCTTTCATTACAGACTTTTTCTATTGTCTCAATTGATCAATTATTTTATTCACCATTGACTAAAGTTTTTATCCTCTAAAATGTTGATTTCACTTTTGCATTTCGAAAAGAAATTGAAGTCGCATCTTCGTATTTGTGAGGAATATTTGGAATGTTGATGTTTTGTGTATTGTTTGTGTTAGTTTTTAATAAGAATTACACAATAACTTCGTTTCCCAAAATATATTTAATAATTAAAACAAATACATAAAAAATGCGAGAATTAATGATGAAATAATTGGAACCACATTTAATTAATTTTATATAAATTAATATTTATTTGAATGATTATAATTTTGAATAATAATTTTATAATACTAATATTCTTCCTAACAGTTTGCATGTTTGAATGTTGTTTGTTGATTTGGGATTGTGTCTCTCCTAATCAGATGGATATTATTAGAATTCAACTCAGTGGTCCGCATTTCTGGTCTGTATAATGCCCTTGTAGAATACTTTTCTTAATCTTATTAGCAATATAATTTTAAGTGATGTTCCCAAGAGAAATTTCTTGAGGAAAGCAGATTCCAACAATATTCAGAAATACCAATTTATGTCGCGCTCATTTTGTGTAATAGTCTATTCTTATTTGTTAGTTCAGGATTAATCGAGTGTTTACTTTTTGAGTATATATCACTGTATAGTCTAGTTTATAATAATCAATTATTAAACGAAACGGAATTAGTGTTTAATTCTCATTGAGATTTCGGGAAAATCTCTAAGTAATTTTCCGAATTATTTATTTCTGATTACGGTTATTAACCTTTGTTCACTCGTCTTTTTTCATTCCGACTAACCCTACTTAATTTGTTCTCCTAATTAATTTTGGTTTCTTTCTATCAGTCCAACTTTTGGGTTTATTAAACACTAAAAACATAGCTTTGCCCGACCCAGTTAATTGTCGTAAGGCTTACCGAACTGATTATACTTTCTGATACTTTCCGTGGTTTCATCGTTAATTTTCTCTTAATTTTCAGAATATTAAGAGCAGCACCAATAACATCCTTTAATTCTGATTGATCGTATTCATGTTTAGATTTCTGTCTAGTATCCCATCCGCCCATCCTTTAAAGCGAATAGATTGCTTTAGGGATTGGTTAAGGCAACCTTCCTCCATAGGCAAATTAAAAAATTACTTTTAAAATACAAGTGGTTGCCCCATGAATACTTATTCTTTTAGGTATTTTAAACTTTAAATGATTTTTTGAGAAAACGAATAGGTTTGGTTTTAATTTGTTTTGATGAATTTTACGATGATATACTTGTAAATGTTCTTGACAATTGTCAAGACAAGAATACTGCAGACAAGAACACTGAATCATCTGTCTGCGTTGTTAGAAGACTTTGAGACTGTCATAATATTTATTTAAAGACAATAAAATGAGGAATATCATCAGTATATATATATTAATTAATGCCGTCATCAATCTGGGTCAAACATACACTCATTCATTTCACCATACACACTATTTCTGTCGTGACCTATTACACAACAATACAAAGATCACACCTAGAACATTCCATACATAAATTACGCAACATACATTTATTAGTTTTGATTATAATTTTCCTTACATCCCTCTCGGTTTAAAAAGTCTTATCCATTCAACGTTTCTTACAATGGTACGCCCCCCATCGAATCTAATAATATAGCTTTTATCATGTCTCTTCTCAACAATTTTAGCTGGTCCTTCATATCTATCTTCGGTTTTTGACACATTTGGTTTTTTGATCAATACCAAGTCACCTACTTTAAATTCACTTTCGATAAGTTGTTTTTCATCTTTATTATCGTTATTATTATTTTCTCGGATTGCTTTATACAATTTTTATATTTTCTCTTGTCGTATTTTTACGTATTTAATTTCATCATCTTCTTTGTCGGTTTCGTTCTACCATTCTCTTGAAATCTTCTTCTCAAAAATGAGTTCTACTGGGCTCATTTTTATTGTACTTTTTACAGTACCATTGATCATGAATTCTACTTCAGGCAGAATTTCAGTCCAATCTCTGCCTTTTTTGTCTTTCAATGATATGTGGATGACATCTCTTATTGTCCTAAATTGTCTTTCAATCTGCGCATTACTAGAATGATGATAAGGGCTAGAGAATAATATTTTACTTTTACAATTTTCTGCTAACTCTTTTACTAGTTTTGATTCAAATGATCTACCGCAATCACACATTATAATTTTTGGAGCGCCAAACTTAAAAATCCATTTATTTTTCAAAGTATTTGCTACAGTGCGTTCTCCTTGATCTGGAACTGCAGTCAGCATTATATATTTACTGAATTGGTCAATGATTGCCATTATATATTTTTGTCTTCCAAATGATGTATTAAAAGGTCCACAAAAATCAATATGAATCGTTTCAAATAAGAAAGTTGGTTTACTTTTAACTACTTTTTCTTTCGTTTTAGTCGTCAACACTTTTCTCTTCTGGCAATTTTCACAACTCTGCACAATTGTTTTAATTTTTTTCTATTTGTCATATCAAATTTTCGAGATATGTATTCGTGAACTTTCTTAACTCTCGCGTGGCATAGCAGCTCGTGAATAAGGGTTATAATTTTTCTTGTATTGTCTTCAGGAATACAAATTTTATCTTTTTGTGTATAAACAATGTTATTCAATATTTTCCACTTTGTTTCCTTATTATTTTCAATCTCGTTCTTTATATCGTTTATTTCTTTGGAATCTTCCTGACATTCTGAACCATTATCTTTTAACATTAAAGCCAAAATCTTGGACTTCAACTTGCCGGTTTTGTGATCTTCATGTATTGTTTGACATTGAGCGCAAGTTTTACAATCTGTTCTTGATAGTGCATCGGCATTAGAGTGTTCTTCCCCTTTTCTATACTCCATCTGGATATCTAAGCTACTCAAATGATTAATCCATGTCTGAAATTGAGGAGTTATAGGTTTTTTTTGTTTTCAACATAAACGTTATGGCTTAGTGATCAGTACGGAGTTTGAAGCGTTTTCCGTACAAATAGTGCTTAAAATGTTGGGTAAAATAAAATATAGCTAATAATTCTTTTCTTGTTATGCAATAACCAAGCTCATGCTTATTCATGGCTCGTGATCCATAAGCTATTGGCTTTTCTCGTCCATTTTCGTCCAATTGCGATAAAACCGCTCCGATTCGGTCAAAATTTGCATCAGCATCCAAGATAAATTCATTTGAAAAATCTGGAAATGCTAAAACTGGAACTTTTGTAAGTTCTTTTTTCAAATTTTGAAACGCCTCCTCGCAGTCGTTTGTCCAACAAATTTTATTTTGTGTGCTGCCGCATAACGATTCTAGAACTTTCGAATATTTCGTATAATCCTTTATAAATCTTCGATAGTAATTGGTGAGTCCAAGGAAACTTCTTAGTTTTTTAACACATTTTTTTAAACTCCATTTTAAAAGTTTTTTATTTGTCAAAACATGTTTTGCCATTACGGCATCATCAGTTGTGAAATAAATTTCAAATAACAAGTCATTTATATGGCACATTGACTATTAAGCAATTAATCTCTTTTTTTAATTAATATTAAAAGATTTTAATATGATTGGATAATTCACTTTGAACATTTTAGCATGGTTTTAAATGCCTTATTAATAATGCCTTAGTGACCATCCTCTAATGATATGTTTCAAAATTTTTCTTCAAAACGGTAAATTCAGTTTCATAGTTAACTTTATCTCTATTTCTGCATTTTTAATGTGATCTAGAATTGAGCTATTCCTACTCAATTTGGTGTGTTCGACCATTCTAGTGTGGAAATGACGATTTGTTTTTCCATTGTACAAGGATTCACAATTGTGACATTTAAATTGATATACTAGATTAGCTTGGACACCCGATGGAGTTTTTGATTTATTTGAGAAATATCTCGATAGATTATTAGTTATGAATATCGCCCGCAAATTAAAACCCGAAGGAACCTTTTTCTTTAGGCCTTTCCTCAAATCAGACGCGCCTTCAGAAAATGTTAATTTTAAATTTATTGTTTTTATTACATCACTACTATCATTATTTATAATGTTTTCATTTTTATTATTAGATTTTTCACGAATTGAGTCAATTGTATTTTGTATCAAATTATTTAAATAATTTTTATTGTACCCATTATTTTCTAACCTGCTTTTAAGATCAACAATACCCTTATCCACACCACAATACGTAGAATATAAATTCCATATTCTGTGAATTAATCCATTCACCATATTTTTATTGTACTTGGGATCACAGAAACTCATAGGATTATTGTATAAACCCGTGTCAGTACTCTTTCGAAATACTTCAGTTTCATAGCCCTTCGATTTTCTTTCAATTAATACATCCAAAAATGAAATTTTGCCCGCTAATTCGATTTCACTGGTAAATATTATATTTGAATGAAGTTGATTCATAAATTGTAAAAAATTATCTATATGGTTTTTATTTTCAAAAATCAAGAAAATATCATCAACATATCTAATGTAAAATAAAGTCATGTTTCCTTCATAACAATAGGATTTTTTCTCCAAACTTTGGAGAAATATTGAAGCCATTAAAGGCGTGACTTGAGAGAAATATATATGAGCACTGCATCTACAGCTTGATTGACCTATATCTAATTTTATTATAATCTCTTCAAGGGTTCGTTCTACTTAGATGCAATTTCCTTCTATGAGTTGCGCTTGTTGAAATCTGTATGGAAGGAAGGCAGATTTGAGTTTTCTACCACTGGGTGAGTCTTGACGCGATATAAACGAATTTGAGTTTATTTATATATCCTTTCAGATCAGGGGAAGCAAAAGAATCACTCCAATAACTGTGAAGGGCGCCGCCCGCCAACGAAGGGGCTCCGAAGACTCTCAATCAACTCTATGATTTTCATTTTTTGTTTTAATATATGTATTTGGTTATTGGATTTTGCATTTTCGCATTCGATTGCAAAGGACGCGTTCGATTGCAAAGTTATTTTCTATGTATGGTGGAATTTCGAGGAGTGATCCACTTTGACCTGGTTCAGGAAAGGAATGCCAACCTCTACACTCAGCAGCTAGAAAGAGTCTACGCCATTCTTTGTGAGCGTTACTCGGCATTGGTCAATCTCAACCGAGTTCTTCTAGAACAAGACAACGCTCCAGCAATGACTGCACGTTTGACTCGTGGTAAAATGCAAGAGCTGCAGGCGATCGAAGTTTTACCACACCCTGCATAGAGCCTCGACCTTGCTTTTAGTGACTACACCTCTTTCTTGCAATGGCGCATTTTCTCAAAGGGCGGCAGTTCAATTCAGTAGAAGATGTTGAACAAAGGTGTCGCCATTTCATTGCTTCCAAAACGACACAGTGGTATATCCGGTGAATCGATCAACTAGCTGAAAGATGGTTGAAAAACACCAAAATAAAGGTCTTTATTTCGAAGAATAAATGTGTTTTGTTTACATGCTTTGTTATCTTGAAAATATCACAATAGTAATTTGGCCATCTTCAGTAAATACAAATAAATTAAAAGTTTGTATAAATTGAGAAATTGTACATTCCATTTCTTATTAATCGATAAAATTTTGTAAAAAATTCATTTAATAATCATTTAAAACTATAATTGTTGGTTTTAGGATAAAATATAATTAAAAAATAAAAGAATAAAAATTATATGTTTGAAAGCAAATTTATGTAAATGAAATCAAAAATATATTTTATTGTTGTCAATCAAAATGTTTCGAGATAACAATTTTGCATTGACCATTTAAAATTTACTATTTTAATATTAATACATTAATAGAAGTTTAAAATGCATTCAAATATTAATCATATTGATCAATATTTAAATTAGTTTAATTCTTATACAATTTTTTATAAAATAAATATTTTAATTAATAAATTTTTAATTTACAACTTTCTTGAACATTTCTATTTATTTTTAGAAATGAAACGAAGCCAAGGCACTTTAGATATTTATTTCAAAAACACAAGATTTAAGGAAACGGTATTCCCTCACATTGTCAAAGGCAGTAAAGCAGTAATTGAGCATTATATGTACATGCATAAAAATTTAAATTTAAAAAATTACAAGAAAAAGAATTAACATAATAACCAATTTTTTTAAATATTTTTAAAAATTTAAATAATCTCTTATTAATAAGTATCTTTTACTTGTTAATATTAACTATTATTATGAAAATCAAATTCAAAAACTAACATAATAATCCAAAATTAATTTGAATACATAATTTTATTCTTAATAAGTTACGATTCAATTCGCGTGTTACTGAATAGAGACGAGTAAAAAATTCTCACTCGAGTTTGACCCATTAGTCATAATTAATCTATTGGACTCGATTTGACTTACATGTGAGTTGACTGGACTCGCGGTGATTCCCAATATTTTCCCACAAATGTGTTAAATTCCTAAGATTTAATATTTTCATAAAAAATAATGTTTTACATTTTGTTTTGATCTTTTATAAAATTCAACGTTTTCAATTGAGATTTTCAAATTGGAATATAAAAAATAAGCTAAAATTATTAAAACTGTATAAAATAAGAATAAACTTTTTTAAAACTAAAAAACTGATCTCGTGATATAAATTTGGCCTGAAATGTTATCTCAGTAATGGACATATTTTTATTAAAATGTAAAATAACGAGTAAACTCAAGAGTTTCTGAATTGAGATGAGTAAAAAAATCTGACTCGAATTTGACCTGAGTCATAATTAATCGACTGAACTCGACTCGCATGACATGCGAGTTGACTGCACTCGTGTGGAATCCAAAAATTTTCATATAAATGTGTAAAATTTCTTATAAAAATATAATGCTTAATATTTTGTTCTGATATTTTATAAAATTTATAACGTTTTAAATTGTGATTTTCAAAACTAAATATAAAATACAACCTAAAATTATTAAAACTATATTAAATATAAAATTCTTCTTTAATAACCAAAAATACAATCGCTTTTCATCTACTCGTAATATGACTTTTACCTGGAATGTAATTTCACAATTTTAAATTTTTTTATCAAAATATTAAAAAAAATGTTAAAAAAACTATTTTTTTATCATGAAACTCATTGAAATTTTTTCATGCTTCTTAACTTTCAAAAACTAAATTAACTCGTAAAATTTAAAATATTTTTTCTTAAAAAGAAAAAAATCGAATTTGTTTAAATCATCACTATTTGAAACAAATTTAAATACGAATTTTATGTGGACAATTGAAAAAAATTGTTTTTATAATCACAATTAATTTTTTAATCAAAATTATATTCTATTTGTTTTTTAAAAAAAATCACTAACAACTAAATAAAAAAATCGAGAGAAACGAGTGATTTTTTTACAAATGCCGGAAATCAATTATAAATTCAAATCGAGTTTGTCATTTGAAACTATTCAGTTTGACCAACCGACAATTCGAGTTCGGGTTCTCAAAGATCTAATAAATCAAAGACAATCGATCAAAACGAGTGGTTTCGATTTAAAATTTAAAGATTCCGAAGGAACAGGTTTAAAATCGACAATATCGATTATTATCGGGATTTAATCGGATTTAGTTTATACTGACGATGACGATCTGATCGATTTGAAGTGGAAAATAATTGTCTCGCGAGTTCCGCGGACGGCGAAATCGCTGACGACACAGATCAAGTGAGACACGAGCGATTGTGACCGATCTTGCCCCAAATAACACTGAGGAATAATTTGTTTTTTGAATATCGATTTTTGGGATAATATTTTTTAAATAATTTATCATAAATACTTACAAATTAATAAATAAATAATCACAAATTAACTCATAAATAATCACAAATTAATTTATAAATAATCACAAATTAATTCATAAATATTCACAAATTAATTCATAAATAATCAAAAATTAATTAATAAATATTCACAAATTAATTTATAAATAATCACAAATTAATTCATAAATATTCACAAATTAATTCATAAATAATCACAAATTAATTAATAAATATTCACAAATTAATTTATAAATAATCACAAATTAATTCATAAATATTCACAAATTAATTAATTAATAATCACAAATTAATTCATAAATAATCACAAATTAACTCATAAATATTCACAAATTAATTTATAAATAATCACAAATTAATTAATAAATAATCACAAATTAATTTATAAATATTCACAAATTAATTCATAAATAATCACAATTTAATTCATAAATATTCACAAATTAATTTATAAATATTCACAAATTAATTAATTAATAATCACAAATTAATTCATAAATAATCTCAAATTAATTCATAATAATCACAAATTAATTCATAAATATTCACAAATTAATTAATAAATAATCACAAATTAATTAATAAATAATCTCAAATTAATTCATAAATAATCACAAATTAACTCATAAATATTCACAAATTAATTTATAAATAATCACAAATTAATTAATAAATAATCACAAATTAATTTATAAATATTCACAAATTAATTCATAAATAATCACAATTTAATTCATAAATATTCACAAATTAATTTATAAATATTCACAAATTAATTAATTAATAATCACAAATTAATTCATAAATAATCTCAAATTAATTCATAATAATCACAAATTAATTCATAAATATTCACAAATAAATTAATAAATAATCACAAATTAATAAATAAATAATCACAAATTAACTCATAAATATTCACAAATTAATTTATAAATAATCACAAATTAATTTATAAATAATCACAAATTAATTCATAAATATTCACAAATTAATTCATAAATAATCAAAAATTAATTAATAAATATTCACAAATTAATTTATAAATAATCACAAATTAATTCATAAATATTCACAAATTAATTCATAAATAATCACAAATTAACTCATAAATATTCACAAATTAATTTATAAATAATCACAAATTAATTAATAAATAATCACAAATTAATTTATAAATATTCACAAATTAATTCATAAATAATCACAATTTAATTCATAAATATTCACAAATTAATTTATAAATATTCACAAATTAATTAATAAATATTCACAAATTAATTAATTAATAATCACAAATTAATTCATAAATAATCTCAAATTAATTCATAATAATCACAAATTAATTCATAAATATTCACAAATTAATTAATAAATAATCACAAATTAATTAATAAATAATCTCAAATTAATTAATAAATAATCACAAATTAATTAATAAATAATCACTCAGTTTGGCCTGTGTTCTCGGATTTGGTTTATCAATATTCTTGTGATGGGTGCGATGGCACATACATCGGAGAGACGTCACATCACCTCTGCAAACGAATCCCAGAACACAGTCGAACTTATGGCCATAGTAATACTGCGGAACATGGAAAGAAATGTGAAAGTAGTTTTGAGATAAATAATTTTAAAGTTCTGTGTTCAAATTTTGCAAATTATTGGGAGAGAGTCGCGCGTGAGGCTTTATTAATCAGGATCCGCCATCCTAAAATCAATGTTCAAGCGACAATCTCCACCAATTTATTAAAGCTATGTATTAGGTGTACAAGTATGAAATGCGGATTAAATTTTGAAAAGAAATACGTTAAAAACAAAAGAACGATAAAAAAGCTTTATTCAAAATATGCTCCATTACTAATGATACATTTG